>OX465036.1:7824100-7846600 GCA_949841015.1 Aplysina aerophoba | reverse complement strand
ACAAGGAGGGCATTCCTCCAGACCAGCAGCGTCTCATTTTCGCCGGCAAGCAGCTGGAGGACGGACGTACTCTGAGCGACTACAACATTCAGAAGGAGTCCACCCTTCACCTGGTGCTGCGTCTCCGTGGTGGTATGCAAATCTTCGTCAAGACCCTGACCGGCAAGACTATCACCCTTGAGGTAGAGCCCAGCGACTCTATTGAAAACGTGAAGGCCAAGATTCAGGACAAGGAGGGCATTCCTCCAGACCAGCAGCGTCTCATCTTCGCCGGCAAGCAGCTGGAGGACGGACGTACTCTGAGTGACTACAACATTCAAAAGGAGTCCACTCTTCACCTGGTGCTGCGTCTGCGTGGTGGTATGCAGATCTTCGTCAAGACCCTGACCGGCAAGACTATCACCCTTGAGGTAGAGCCCAGCGACTCTATTGAAAACGTGAAAGCCAAGATTCAAGACAAGGAGGGCATTCCTCCAGACCAGCAGCGTCTCATCTTCGCCGGCAAGCAGCTGGAGGACGGACGTACTCTGAGCGACTACAACATTCAAAAGGAGTCCACCCTTCATCTCGTTCTGCGTCTGCGTGGTGGTATGCAGATCTTCGTCAAGACCCTGACTGGCAAGACTATCACCCTTGAGGTAGAGCCCAGTGACTCTATTGAAAACGTGAAGGCCAAGATTCAAGACAAGGAGGGCATTCCACCAGATCAGCAGCGTCTCATCTTCGCCGGCAAGCAGCTGGAGGACGGACGTACTCTGAGTGACTACAACATACAGAAGGAGTCCACCCTTCACCTGGTGCTGCGTCTCCGTGGTGGCTATTGAAGTATTGAACTGAGCTAAAACATACAGCTGTGTGTATCAATTGTAATCCTATGTCATAGTAAACAGCTGATATTTGATCTGATTAAGGAAATAAATGATTCTCATTTTAATTGTTGTGCATGAAATACAGTAGAATTGCATAATCTTGGTTGAAGTTTGGGGAAAATATCCTGCAAGGATAGGGTGATGCAGTACACATCAGGCCTATTCATCATATGCAGTGCTGTGTTGTGCTGTTTGGAAGAATGCGGCTGATCACCTTTGCAAAACTGGACGTACATAATGGTCACATAACAAAATGGTGGCATTGGGGTAGGTTTATACATGCATGGATATTATAGATCTAAAAAGAAAGACCTTCACTATTCATTTCTACACCCGCTTGGGCTTCAGCATGCATCAGTGTAAAATCGAAGGGAGCAATCGGGTGATGCAGTGATCTTGATCCTCTGATAGCACGGACGGATGATCTCAGGAGGGCAAATGCAATCTTGCAGCGAATCAAAAACATCATCTTGGAGAAACAGATCTTCTTCTCAGTCAGGATGTCAGCTAGCCTCTTGAAGAAGATGGTACATTCTCTTGCCATTCCTCCCGTTGACGAAAACACTAGGGGTGTACATGATGCCCTCTCAACTTCCCGCACTCTGTCACCATAGCTTCTCTTTCTCGCCCTCATGCTGCTTGTAGACTGCTTTGAGGTCCTTCTGGCGATAGGATGGGGCAATTGGGTAAAAGACCCTTACATCAAAAAAGGCATCCCTTCCTTTTGACCAAAAGTCGCTCACTTTGATGTCAAGCCGCACCTCGTCATCTCGATTGCTTGTGCGGAAGTTGAATTCTTCATCATCTAGGGCTTATAGTGGAGGTTCTACGGGCACACCCGTACATGTCTCTGCAAGCAGGGCAGCAGTCAGGTCACGTACCTCATTGTGCCGCAGGGTAGGCAGCCCACCTTTGTGGCACATCATTGCATGGCTACAGGCTTTACATGCTAGCTAGACACATAAAGGGGACACACCTCTGTGGTATAGCACGATAGACCCTCTCTACATGAAGGGGACACACTGCTGTGGTATAGCACAATAGACCCTCTCTACATGAAGGGGACACACCTCTGTGGTATAGCACGATAGACCCTCTCTACATGAAGGGGACACACCGCTGTGGTATAGCACGATAGACCCTCTCTACATGAAGGGGACACACCGCTGTGGTATAGCACGATAGACCCTCTCTACATGAAGGGGACACACTGCTGTGGTATAGCACGATAGACCCTCTCTACATGAAGGGGACACACTTCTGTGGTATAGCACGATAGACCCTCTCTACATGAAGGGGACACACTGCTGTGGTATAGCACGATAGACCCTCTCTACATGAAGGGGACACACCTTTGTGGTATAGCACAATAGACCCTCTCTACATAACGTCTGGTTCATAAACACAGCCAAGATTGTGTGTGTGTTTGTGTGTGTGTGTGTGTGTGTGTGTGTGTGTGTGTGTGTGAGTGTGCTAACTTACTCCTTGAGTGTGACATCAGCACTGACTACTCTCCTTTTACCTCGCTTTGAAGGAGGGGCTTTCCCCGCTCTTAACCATGCATCCTCATTGGTCAGTTGGAGCATGATGGGGGAAGGTGGAGCTATCGAACTGACCTGGAATGAAATGGACTGAGCTAGGTCTGTGTACAAAGAAGACAAAGCGAGGAGAGCACACAAGGTCAATACTTGTCACAGTAGTGGAGCAATACACAGCAACAATTGAACCCTTCTATGGCAGAGGCAGTGGGGCTGCTGACGTGGTTACTGCCAACGTCCAATGGACCATAACACACACATGCATACACACACACATGCATGCACAGACACAAACACACCACTTTCTCTCTCTCTCTCTTGCACACATACATACATGCACACACACACACACACACTACCTTGAGGAGTACTAGCCACTCTCTCTCTGCCAACAAGGATGGTGCCACCCTGAAAGAAGCAGAAAAGCAATTTGGAGAGAGAAAGCATGTATTTCTTGCCACAACTAAATAAATACAGAGCACACATTTACCCAATGAAAGTTGCATTCGCACAGTTTGAGTGAGATTGGTACACATATTGTAATTGGTCAAAGAAACTGCCTGCAAATCCAAACTGGCACAGAGTTGCACACAAAGCTGTTTCCGAATTAGGGAGACCTCTCTACAAGGACAGCCAGCAGAGCCACAGGGAATTATGCTAAAGTGAGGTCCTGTCCCATTGTATGTGTGGGACCAAGTGTGGAGAGTTACAGATGAGAAGTAAACGAACAGGAGAGAGTGAAGTGACACCCACACACACTTACTGATGAAATTCCTGACACACTGTCTTCGTCCACTTCATCTGGACAGACACTTGGACGCAGCTCAGGACTGTAATAAGTGACGTCAAAATGGCAATCAAGGAAATGGAGTGAGAAGTGGAGTGTGCGTAGGTTCAATCTCACCCCTTGGGGTCGGACTCACGGGATAGGTGCCTTCGTGGGTGTTTTCTGGACAACAGCTGCTCTCTTGGCAGATGCTAATATGGCAGCTCGGGCAAGAGTGTTGGCTGCCTTGGATGCCACAAGGGGTGTTGTCCTGGGCAGAGCACCCTGCCTGGGAGTCGCCACCGCACTGGAGTGGATGGAAGGAGCAAAGTGCAAGCAACCCATTACCAACGTGCTTTGAACTTGACACACATAAACACACATTGTAGATACATACAGTGTACATGGTACATACTGTATGTAGGGATATGTATGTACGCGACTGATCACATGAATAGCTTTAAATTGGGCATGAGGGAGGTAATTTTTCACTATTCATTTCTACACCCGTGACAATTTGATTTCACTGTTATTATACACACTGACTCAAGGACAGCGGCTGACAGCTCATTTAAAGCCCGAGTGGTGAAGAACTGCCCTGCTTGGATTCACAGCACATCCAAGTCCAGGAAATGTTGTGATGAGAAACTCTATTGACAGAAGTAACGCTAAGAAATATGTAATATTCAACGCCACAGGAAGGCAGTCTTTGACTATAATGAAAAATGAAAGTGGGACAGCCTGGAGATGTATATGTATATGTATATAGCAAGACTCATTCACTTACTATCGTTGCATGAAAGGCAATGTGCATGCAGGTGTGCCTGTACATGGTTGTGTGAAATACATCATCGGAAAAAATGGATATATATATGTAGCGATAGATTAGTATGGCAAATTGCAACTTGCACTGTTTATATACGTCATACTGCTTCACGGGCTGCGCCTATATAGTCTCACTAGACTCTCTCCGCCCGGGCGCGTAGTTGACTTGTAATAAATCCGAAACCGCACATGAACAACGCAGCGCACTTTCCGCAGGCTCATCACCAAGCCAAGTGCAAGTGAGAATGTCGAGTTCTTTCGTTGACAGCTCAGCATGGATCAAGAAAATGAAAGCATGCTTCACAGCGCTGGATGTGAAGACGACGTTGTTCTGTTTGCCAAGAACCTCGCTGGATATAGGAAGGAAGGAAAAGATGCCGAAAAGAGGTACTTTGACACGCTGAATTCAGTCTGGTCTTTCGGGACAGGCGGCGGCGGAGGACAGGGCGTTAACGAAGACGAATTCGTTCAAGGAATGAAGCAATTCGTCACAAGACCAGATGCTAGAGAGTGCATGAATGCCTACTCTACCATGGTGTTTGGAGTCATTTACAGTGATAAGGACGGAGTCATTAATTTTGATGAATTCAAGCAGTTCCACAAAGCGTGTTCCAACATGGATGACCAGCGCTTCTTCACAGATGCTGACACCGATGGAGATGGAGTTATCCAGGCCTCAGAGTTTGAGGCATCCATTGTTAAGTTTATGCTGTCTGCTGACTAAGCCCATACAATAATGGGCAAATAAACAGTAAACTGCTGGGCACATTGTGAACTTCTCGGCTCTAGATAGTAGGCTTTCTGTTGACTTCTCACCATTTATTATGTTATAGCTTATCAATTAATCAATCAATCAATGGCTTTGAGTGCATCAGTGTGCCAGGCCACACTAGGACACAGTCTCATGCAGCACTATACAAATAGTCAATGAGGTAATAGCGGGGTGGTGGCACCAGATTACAAACATGAGGGTCTGCAGTGAGTGTGAGGTGATGGATGGCACTTCTTCATTGACAGAAGTTACCTTAACGCTAAGAAATATGCCATATTGAATGTCACAAGAAACCAGCCTTTGACTATAATGAAAGATGAAAGTGGGGCAGACTGGAGTAAAGTGCATGCGGGCAGGGATGATAAAACTAGGAATCAAGTTTGCCCGCCTAAATTACTATACATCTCACTCTTATTTATGTATATAACAAGACTCATTCACTTACTATCGTTGCATGAAAAGCAATGTGCATGCATGTGTGCCTGTACATGGTTGTGTGAAGTACATCATCGGAAAAATGAATATTATATAGCTATAGATTACTGTGGCAAATTGCAACTTGCACTGTATATACGTCACTCTGTTTCATGGCCATGGGCTGCGCCTATATATGTAGTCTCACCACAGATACTCTAACCTACGCAACCGTAGGTTGGAGTATCTGCGGTCTCACTAGACTCTCTCCGCCCGGGCGCGTAGGTCGACTTGTACTAGCTACAAATCCGAAGTCCCACAGGAACAACGCAGCGCACTTTTATATACCGCAGGCTCATCGCCAAGTCAGTGCAAGTGAGAATGTCGAGTTCCTTCGCTGACAGCTCCGCGTGGATCAAGAAAATAAAAGCACGCTTCGCAGCGCTGGATGTGGACAAAAATGGTGTTATCAACGAAGACGACGTTGCTCTGTTGGCCAAGAATCTCGCTGGATATAGGAAGGAAGGAAAAGATGCCGAAAAGAGGTACTTTGACACGCTGAATTCAGTCTGGTCTTTCGGGATAGGCGGCGGCGGAGGACAGGGCGTTAACGAAGACCAATTTGTTCAAGGAATGAAGCAATTCGTCACAAGACCAGATGCTAGAGAGCGCGTGAATGCCTACTCTGCCATGGTGTTTGGAGTCATTGACAGTGATAAGAACGGAGTCATTGATTTTGATGAATTCAAGCAGTTCCACAAAGCGTGTTCCAACATGGATGACCAACTGATCCAGCGCCTCTTCAAAGATGCAGACACAAATGGAGATGGCGTTATCCAGATCTCAGAGTTTGAGGCATCCATTGTTAAGTTTATGCTGTCCGCTGACTAAGCCCATACAACTATATAATAATGGGCAAATAAACATGTAGTAAACTGCTGGACACATTAATGTGAACTCTTATGGCTTTAGAAAGTAGCTTTTCTGTCGACTTTGCACCATTTATTATCTTACACCATGATACATATATTTATATATATCTATAGAAGCTGATCATTGTATTTCTAAATAAGTTATGGGTAAAGTTGTCTACAAAAAATAATACCTGTGTGTTCTAGCACAAATAAAATCAGTTACTGTTATTATTGTTACTTGTGAATCTTTTTTTTATGATTATAATAATAATAATTAAATAAATAATTAAATAAATAATAAACAAATAAAATATATAATAATTATTCAGCACATAAAATTAGACTCATGATTTTTACCAGACCATTGTGTTAACATAATACTGTACTCAAACCTGTATGTATGCTGCGTATGTACTAGACTGAGTATGCTATATCTGTATGCTATATCATGCAATGCCAACTGTGGACAAGCAGCAAACAAAACCAACTTTGCATGTACAGTACATTGAAACCATAGACCAGTATATCAACATCGTTGCTAACCTGCTAGCTACGGTAACAAACAATTATAATGGAATGCAAAAAGGTCACTACAATGAGGAATAGACATAGTTCACAATCACATCACCATAGTCACAGCATTCCAAGATTTTCTAGGCATTCCCACACCTTTGCAAGCTAGACACATGAAGGGAACACACCTCTGTGGTATAGCACGATAGACCCTCTCTACAGGTGACACCTAGCAACCTAAAACTGTAGCAAGAACGGGTCTAGCAGACTAGACAGACCCTGATACTGCCTTCCATTCTGTACATGCATGTCCAAGTCATATGGAACATGTGTGTACCCAAAATTTGTATCCATGCATACTAAGTATTACTGTATTGTAAGGTGTATATACTTTAATGTTGTAAAGGGCACATTACGTGATACCAAAGCACAGAGAAGCACGACCACAAACGTGTTTTACTCCACAGAGTTACACCTTGATGTTCCACTGTTGCAACTTGGCAGGCCTTGAGAGAGAATGGGGAACAGGAGAGGGTAGGTAGACATCAAGTAGCCAGTTGGTATTATGATACGTACGTGCCTAACACGTGACCAAAGCACCTGCTAACCTAATCCACACTGCCCGCTGAAATTGATCCGGACTTTGGTGGACTATTTATTATACCAAAACTACATAAAGTGGATGCCCCAAAACCATTCTCTGCTGAGGTGGAGTAAAGGCAGTCTGGGTTTGCACAACTATCATGCGTATGGTGCTGAGAGCCCGGAGGTCAAAAGCTGATCAGTATTACACTGTATGCATTAACATTGCACACCCTGATAGTGAACTACCACACTGTTAAGTACGTAGTTGATTAACGTCTGGTTCAAAAACACAGCCAAGATTGTTTGGGGAGGATGTTTGAAGGTCGGCACAAATGAAGGGGTTATCAATTTGTGTGTGTGTGTGTGAGAGAGAGAGAGAGAGAGAGAGAGAGAGAGAGTGCTACTTACTCCTTGAGTGTGACGTCAGCACTGACTACTCTCCTTTTACCTCGCTTTGAAGGAGGGGCTTTCTGTTAGCCATGCATCCTCATTGGATCAGTTGGAGCATGATGGGGGAAGGTGGAGCTATCGAACTGACATGAAATGAAATGGACTGAGCTAGGTCTGTGTACAAAGAAGACAAAGAGAGGACAGCACACAAGGTGCAAATGCACGCACAGAAACAAACACACCACTTTCTCTCTCTCTTGCACACATACGTACATGGACACACACGTTCTCTCTCTCTTTTGCACACACACATACGTACATGCACACACCCACACTACCTTGAGGAGTACTAGCCACTCTCTCTCCACCAACAAGGATGGTGTCACCCTGAAAGAAGCAGAAACGTAATTTGGAGAGAGAAAGCATGTATTTCTTGCCACCACTAAGTACGTAAATACAGAGCACACATTTACCCAATGAAAGTTGCATTTGCAGAGTTTGAGTGAGATTGGTACACATATTGATCAAGGAAACTGCCTTCAAATCCAACCTGGCACAGACTTGCACACAAAGCTGTCTCCGAATTAGGAACTTCCCTGCTTGGATTCACAGCACATCAAAGTCCAGGAAATGTTGCGATGAGAAACTCTATTGACAGAAGTTACCTTAACGCTAAGAAATATGCCATATTGAATGTCACAAGAAACCAGCCTTTGACTATAATGAAAGATGAAAGTAGGGCAGACTGGAGAAAATTGCATGCGGGCAGGGACGATAAACTAGGAATCGAGTTTGCCCGGCCTAAATAACTATACATCTCACTCTTATTTATGTATATAAAATATAACAAGACTCATTCACTTACTATCGTTGCATGAAAGGCAATGTGCATGGTTGTGTGAAATACGTACATCATCGGAAAAAATGAATATATATATATATATATATATATATATATATATATATATATGTAACGATAGATTAGTATGGCAAATTGCAATTTGCACTGTATATACGTCACTCTGCTTCATGGGCTGCGCCTATAATTTTTATAGTCTCACTAGACTCTCTCCGCCCGGGCGCGTAGGTCGACAATACAAATCCGAAGCCCCACATGAACAACGCAGCGCACGTTTAGGCACCGCAGGCTCATCACCAAGCCAGTGCAAGTGAGAATGTCTAGTTCCTTCGTTGACAGTTCCGCATGGATCAAGAAAATGAAAGCACGCTTCGCAGCGCTGGATGTGGACAAAAATGGTGTTATCAACGAAGACGACGTTGCTCTGTTGGCCAAGAATCTCGCTGGATATAGGAAGGAAGGAAAAGATGCCGAAAAGAGGTACTTTGACACGCTGAATTCAGTCTGGTCTTTTGGGACAGGCGGCGGCGGAGGACAGGGCGTTAACGAAGACGAATTCGTTCAAGGAATGAAGCAATTCGTCACCAGACCAGATGCTAGAGAGCGCATGAATGCCTACTCTGCCATGGTGTTTGGAGTCATTGACACTGATAAGGACGGGGTCATTAATTTTGATGAATTCAAGCAGTTCCACAAAGCGTGTTCCAACCTGGATGACCAACTGACCCAGCGCTTCTTCACAGATGCTGACACTGATGGAGATGGAGTTATCCAGGCCTCAGAGTATGAGGCAACCATTGTTAAGTTTATGCTGTCCGCTGACTAGGCCCATACAACTATATAATAATGGGCAAATAACCAGTAAACCACTGAGCTGATAGTAGTTTTCTGTTGACTTTTCACCATTTATTATGTTATAGCATATCAATCAATCAATGGCTTCGAGTGCATCAGTGTGCCGGGCCACACTAGGACACAGTCCCATGCAGCACAAAACAAACATGAGGGTCTGCAGTGAGTGTGAGGTGATGGATGACACTTGGTACAAGCATATGCCAGGTCCGCCCTTACTTCTGCACAAATCTCGCCGCATGTCCACAATTTCTCCACTCCTCTTGTAATATAAATTATATATATATATATAGAAGCTGATCATTGCTTATATACATAGATTATTGGTACAGCTGCCTACAAAAAATACTTGTGTGTTCTAACACAAATAAAATATAATAATTATACAGCACATAAAATTAGTGCAGTTTAATTGATTACCAGACCATTGGATTACCATAATATTGTACTCAAACCTGTATGCTGCTTATGTATAGTCTCGCGAGCCAGCCCTTCCCCAATGCAGGGGAGGGCTGGCTCGCGAGACTAGCTTATACTAGACTGAATATGCCATATCTGTAGTAGCACATGCAATGCCAACTGTGGACAAACAGCAAACCTTGCAACCAAAACCAATCTTGTACTGATGTACATTGAAACCATAGACCATTATAATAACATTGTTGCTAACCTGCTAGCTACAGTAGCAAGCAATTATAATCATAATTATGATTTTAAGGAATTATAATAGTGTGGAAAAAGGACACTACATTGAGTAATACATAGTGCACCATCATGTCACCATAGTAACAGCATTCCAAGATTTTCTAGCATTCCCACACCTTTACAGGCTAGACACATGAAGGGAACACACCTCTGTGATATAGCACGATAGACCCTCTCTACATGAAGGGGACACACCGCTGTGGTATAGCACGATAGACCCTCTCTACGTACATGAAGGGGACACACCGCTGTGGTATAGCACAATAGACCCTCTCTACATGAAGGGGACACACCTCTGTGGTATAGCATGATAGACCCTCTCTACAGGTGACACCTAGCAACCTAATAATCTAGCAAGAAAGGGTCTAGCAGACTAGACAGACCCTGATACTGCCTTCCATTCTGTACATGCATGTCCGAGTCATATGGAACATCTGTGTACCCAAATTAGTATCCATGCATACTAAGTATTACTGTATTGTAAGGTGTATATACTTTAATGTTGTAAAGGGCACATTACGTGATACCAAAGCACAGAGAAGCACGACCACAAACGTGTTTTACTCCACAGAGTTACACCTTGATGTTCCACTGTTGCAACTTGGCAGGCCTTGAGAGAGAATGGGGAACAGGAGAGGGTAGGTAGACATCAAGTAGCCAGTTGGTATTTTGATACATACGTACGTGCCTAACACGTGACCAAAGCACCTGCTAACCTAATCCACACTGCCCGCTGAAATTGATCTGGACTTTGGTGGACTATTTATTATACCAAAACTACATAAAGTGGATGCCCCAAAACCATTCTCTGCTGAGGTGGAGTAAAGGCAGTCTGGGTTTGCACAACTATCATGCGTATGGTGCTGAGAGCCCGGAGGTCAAAAGCTGATCAGTATTACACTGTATGCATTAACATTGCACACCCTGATAGTGAACTACCACACTGTTAAGTACGTAGTTGATTAACGTCTGGTTCATAAACACAGCCAAGATTGTTTGGGGAGGATGTTTGAAGGTCGGCACAAATGAAGGGGTTATCAATTTGTGTGTGTGTGTGTGTGTGTGTGTGTGTGTGTGTGTGTGTGTGTGTGTGTGAGAGAGAGAGAGAGAGAGAGTGACTGTGCTAACTTACTCCTTGAGTGTGACGTCAGCACTGACTACTTTCCTTTTACCTCGCTTTGAAGGAGGGGCTTTCCCCGCTCTTAACCATGCATCTTCATTGGTCAGTTGGAGCATGATGGGGGAAGGTGGAGCTATCGAACTGACATGGAATGAAATGGACTGAGCTAGGTCTGTGTACAAAGAAGACAAAGAGAGGAGAGCACACAAGGTCCATACTGGTCACAGTAGTGGAGCAATACACAACAACAATTGAACCCTTCTATGGCAGAGGCAGTGGGCAGCTGACGTGGTTACTGCCAACGTCCAATGGACCATAAAACACACATGCATGCACACACAAATGCATGCACAGACACAAACATGCCACTTTCTCTCTCTCTCTCTCTTTTACGCTCATACAGTACGTACATGGACACACACGTTCTCTCACTCTTACACACATGCACACTACCTTGAGGAGTACTAGCCACTCTCTCTCCACCAACAAGGATGGTGTCACCCTGAAAGAAGCAGAAAAGCAATTTGGAGAGAAAGCATGTATTCCTTGCCACCACTAAGCAAATACAGAGCACACATTTACCCAATGAAAGTTGCATTCGCAGAGTTTGAGTGAGACTGGTACACTTATTGATTAAAAAACTGCCTGCAAATTCAACCTGACACAGAGTTGCACACAAAGCTGTCTCCGAATTAGGGAGAACTCTCTACAAGGACAGCCAGCAGGGCCACAGGGAAGTATGCAAAAGTGAGGTCCCACCCCATTGTATGTGTGGGACCAAGTGTGGAGAGTTACAGATGAGAAGTAAACGAACAGGAGAGAGTGAAGTGACACCCGCACACACTTACTGATGGAATTCCTGACACACTGTCTTCGCCCACTTCATCTGGACAGACACTTGGACGCAGCTCAGGACTGTGATAAGTGACGTCAAAATGGCAATCAAGGAAATGGAGTGTGCGTTGGTTCAATCTCACCCCTTGGGGTCGTACTCACGGGATAGGTGCCTTCGTGGGTGTTTTCTGGACAACAGCTGCTCTCTTGGCAGATGCTAATATGGCAGCTCGGGCAAGAGTGTTGGCTGCCTTGGATGTCACAAAGGGTGCTGTCCTGGGCAGAGCACCCTGCCTGGGAGTGGCCACCGCACTGGAGAGGATGGAAGGAGCAAAGTGCAAGCAACCCATTACCAACGTGCTTTGAACTTAACACACATAAACACACATTGTACATACATACAGTGTACATGGTACATACTGTATGTAGGGATATGTATGTACGCATCATGCGACTGATCACATGACTAGTCACATGCCAATCACATGACCAATCACTCAACTAGTCACATGTCAGAATTATGATACATACATGTACATACGTATGTACTAGGACCATTGCCTCACCTGCTGTCAGCGCCTTTTGCCTCTCTGAGTTGTGGAGAGTGAATCACCTTACCAGGGACCATCTGCACAAAGGGCGGGTTACTTTGAACAGAACGACATAGAAGCAAGACACCGTATGGCAGCTCTGCTGTGTGTGTGTGCTACCAATACAGTGTAGGCAGCAGCACGTGGGCCCACACAGTGCATGTGCATTGCATTTTCACTCTAGCATTTACAAGTGTGGTGAAGTTCTTAAATCTCGTTGGTAAACATGAAGTGCATGGGTAGATGTACATGTACTTGTGTGTGTGTGGATGTGTGTGTGTGTGTGTGTGTGTGTGTGTGTGTGTGTGTGTGTGTGTGTGTGTGTGTGTGTGTGTGGATGTGTGTGTGTGTGTGGATGTGTGTGTGTGTGGATGTGTGTGTGGATGTGTGTGTGTGTGTGGATGTGTGTGTGTGTGTGTGTGTGTGTGTGTGTGTGTGTGTGTGTGTGTGTGTGTGTGTGTGTGTGTGTGTGTGTACATGTATGTGCATGTGTCTGTATGTGTGAACATGTCCATGCATTTACAAGATCTACAAGTGTACAATGTGGTGTACCTGTCCCCTCACCAACCTGTCTAGTGCCAAGTGCCAGTGGGGTGACAGTGATGGAGGCCTCCTTGTGGAACCTTGCCTTGGCCCTCCTCTGACTCAGCTGCGGAGGAGTGAAAGGGTTGGGGCAGTGTGCCTTAATGGTGGCCGGACTGCCAAGTGCTCCGGGAGTCAGGAGGGGTGAAATCTACAGGAGGGAGGGGATATGAGTGGAGGGGAGGGGAAGGGAGGGAAGGGGAGAGGAGGGGAGAGGAGGGCGGGAAGGAAGAGAAATGGTTAAAGCACAGCACTGAATACTGACATCTATGTATTCGATCATACGTACGCATGTACAACAACAAACCTTTGTGATATGAGGCAAAACAAGACTGAACGAGATTGTGATAAGACAAAACCAACAAAAGACACAACGAGGAACAGAAGTGTACAGTTCGTATGACGTAACGCAGCCATTTTGAGTCGCAACACTCACAAGACGAAGCATAATTGTCAGCTACTGTACTGTACAAACTGTCGGTAGCACCAGCATGCTCACTCACCATTTGGGCATGCGGTGTGAGCACAGCTGGTGTCCTCTGCACTCCAGCCAGACGCTGCTCCTCTTCAAACCTCTTCAAATCAAACTTAATCTCTTCAGCCAATTGGCGGTCAGCAACCAACACATCTGTACATGTAGACATGTGCACAGACAGACAGGGGGGAAGGATATGAACATAGTGGATTGGAAGCAGTGTGTGTGTGTGTGTGCGTGCGTGTGTGTGTGTGTGTGTGTGTGTGTGTGTGTGTGTGTGTGTGTGTGTGTGTGTGTGTGTGTGAACATGCAATATGCAAGCACTATCCATCAACGACGCACAAACAGTGCTAGAATGTGTGACTGTGAATACGTACGTGCAACATAAACACAGAGTGCAAGTCAAGTACCGTTAATTTCTGCCTTGTAGTCCTTCATAAGTTCTTTTAAAAAAAGCATCAGGTCCCTCAGCAGCGGTGATCTCACCTTTTCAAACTGCACCAAAAAGACACAGTCTTACGTACATAAGTGTGGTGAAGTCTTAAATCTTCCTGGTAAACATGAAGTGCATGGGTGGATGTACAGTGTACGTGCGTGTGTGTGTGCATGCATGTGTGTGCAACATAGTGGCATTCACACATCCTAACAAACCATATTAGCGCTGGTTAACAGCTTGTAATATGAAAGTGTTTCTGTCATACATGCACATGGACACACAAACCCCTATGCACACACATACGTACGTACTGTATGTACAAACAACCGTATGTTTGATACAGATGTACAGTGCATGCGCTTCTCATTCAGCCTCATCTCAACCATATCACAAGTTGACTACTCATATGTACGTATGTGCTGCTTAGAGAGGAAGCACAGTACACTGTACAGTACAGTATTGACTGTGCACAGTACAGTATTGACTGTGCACAGTACACTGTACAGTACAGTATTGACTGTGTATAGTACACTGTACAGTACAGTATTGACTGTGCACAGTACACTGTGCAGTACAGTATTGACTGTGTATAGTACACTGTACAGTACAGTATTGACTGTGTATAGTACACTGTACAGTACAGTATTGACTGTGCACAGTACACTGTACAGTACAGTATTGACTGTGTATAGTACACTGTACAGTACAGTATTGACTGTGCACAGTACACTGTGCAGTACAGTATTGACTGTGTATAGTACACTGTACAGTACAATATTGACTGTGCAGAGTACACTGTACAGTACAGTATTGACTGTGCACAGTACACTGTGCAGGTGCTCACCAAATGTTTGGTTGCTACTATGATGGGCACCACATTCTCAATCACATTCTTCTTGACAATCTGGACAGGGAAGAGAAGTTGTCTGCGGGTACTGCAACACCCTTTGGGTGACCTACACTGCACCCACAAGCACACATGCACTTGGGCATTAAACACGCACATTACACACACACACTGACACACTCTAAGTGTAAAATGTCCTGCTTCTACAATTCCACAGTTGTTCTTTCAAGCGTTGCTCTTTAGAACAAGCAATAACATTACAATAACACATGTACGTATGTACATACATACATGTACACACGTACGTACATACGTAGGTGTATTGCTAAAGTGTACATGCAGAAGCACATGAACATGTACGTATCTCAGAACCAATAATCACATACGTAGAAATTTTAGGTTTCTCCAGCTCTGGAGATCAGAAGTCCTAAATCCCCTGGAGTGCACTCAGACCCACTCTACAAGGGATTGAGGATTTCTACTCCTCAAAAAAATGTGATGGGTCAAAGTAGTGAGATGTCACATCACCACTTGTTTCTATGCTTTTTTGGACATTCCTAGATCCCTTGAAAATTTTTTATGGAAATTATTAATACTCTAGTAGATGTTAGATTTCCTTCATGAATTACAGCATATTAAACATGACAGAGCAACAAAAGCAGATGTGTACCTGTGATATCAACTTGTTCCTAGCTCTCTCCATGGCTGCTCCCTCCATGTCACCCTCCTCAGCAAGTTCGTCTGCCAATCCTCGTTGGAGACTCTTCAATTTGATTTCCTACAAGTAAGCAAGTGGTGAACAAGGAGTGCAGAAGTGTTTGTGAGCTGGTAGTAACTGCTTGTTACACACACAGACACACACACACAGACACACACACACACACACACACACACACACACACACACACACACACACACACACACACACACACACACACACACACACACACACACACGAACACACACACACACACGAACACACACACACACACACACATGTGCCTGCGCACACACACCCACACACATATACACACCACACAGACAACCACTACTCACCTTGCTTGCAAGTATGGCTAAGGTATCCTTGACAACGGGCATACTGTCGTCGTCAAGAGGAATGGAGCTGTCAATGACTCCACCTAGCACCTGGCAAGGAAGGAGGAGAAACCAAGCACCCAGTGCAGTATAGTGAGAGTTGCTTAGAGAATATTATGCATTCTGCAGTAACTTACATACTGTACACTGAAACAAAGTGTGGTACATGCATACATACGTACATACGTATGTAATATGGATAACAATAACCTGCATTCAACTATAAGCTGTCTAGAGGCTCTTATTAGGATAACTCTATAGGCTCTTGAATGGCACTTAATTGTTTAAAGACTCACTTCTTGGCACAGTTTCGCTGTCAGCTGAAATCTGTGTTCGTCCGTCATATTCTCCAAGAAGAAGCAGTACAACCTCTTCCTACTCCTGAATCAAGAGACACAGAATTACATTAATGTGACTCCTGAATCAAGAGACACAGAATTACATTAATGTGACTCCTGAATCAAGAGACACAGAATTATATTAATGTGACTCCTGAATCAAGAGACACAGAATTACATTAATGTGACTCCTGAATCAAGAGACACAGAATTACGTTAATGTGACTCCTGAATCAAGAGACACAGAATTACATTAATGTGACTCCTGAATCAAGAGACACAGAATTACGTTAATGTGACTCCTGAATCAAGAGACACAGAATTACATTAATGTGACTCCTGAATCAAGAGACACAGAATTACATTAAAGTGACTCCTGAATCAAGAGACACAGAATTGCGTTAATGTGACTCCTGAATCAAGAGACACAGAATTACGTTAAAGTGACTCCTGAATCAAGAGACACAGAATTACGTTAATGTGACTCCTGAATCAAGAGACACAGAATTACGTTAATGTGACTCCTGAATCAAGAGACACAGAATTACGTTAATGTTAACCTGCGTTCATCCAATATACAGTAATTCACTGAGGCATTGTCACCTTGTGTGAGCGGATCCCTTCAAAGAAAATCGCTCCATTTCTGTCTCACTTTGTCTAAAACGATTGTAGGCTGAGACACAGAAGAGAAGACACAATAATTACTGCAGAGGCTACACCAGATGTCCTTCAACAAAGTCTTTCGTTCACAGCTCTTTCAGTGAAAAAGCCCTTCCTAACCAGTACGGCAAGCAGACTCTACATAAGCTGTAAACGCATAGGTATTTACTACATACATACATACGTACATACGTATGCACTACATACAGTACATACGTATGTACTACATACAGTACATACGTATGTACTGCTCACTGGCCCATTCACAAACATGCAAACAATGACTGAAGGACTGCCGAGTGGTCATGTGTGTTCACGTGGGGTGATGTGGAGTACCTCGGTGCTTTTGGTAGCAGTTAAAGTGGAAGATGCCCTCCACAAAATGTTGGAAAAACATCCCAGGGTGCTTCGTCAGTAGCAGGTGCGAAAAGCAAAATTCAGCTGAGGAAGAAGAGACAAGCAGATAGGCTATACACTGCAGTGAAACCTGATTAAGACTTAAGACAGCCACCTGTGAATGGGACCGTCAGATGTGGCTTGTTTAGGGGTATTCCTTCACACCATCACCTACTCTCACTCCACACCCACCCTCACACTACATCATCCTCACCCTCCCCACTCACCCTCACCCACCACACCTATCCTCACCCTCCACAGACACTCACCCTCCCCACCCACTATCACACTTCACATCCACCCTCACACTTTACACCTATCCTCCCCCTCCCCCTCCCCACCCCCTCCCCCTCCACATCCATCCTCACCCTCCCCACCTGCCCTCACACTCCACACCCACCCTCACCCTCCACACCCACCCTCACACTCCACACCCACCCTCCCCTCCCCACCCGCCCTCACACTCCACACCCACCCTCACCCTCTACACCCACCCTCACACTCCACAGCCACCCTCACACTCCCCACCCACTCCTCTCTCCCACCTACCATATCTCTGCAAATCGGCATCCTCATCAACTAGAGTGACTGCAAATCGAAAGAAAAGCCCTCCTTTCCACTTGATGTAGTCTTCTTGAAGTAGGTTGGTCAGGAGAGTCAGCGTCTGCCGGCGGACGAACACAGACTGGTCTCTCAAGCAAGCAGCAATGTTTGGGATGTAGCCATCAACCTTGGCAGAGTACCTGCCAATGAGAGGAAGCAAAACGAACAGCCAATCAGCACTTCATTACCACTCTAAAATGGCTACAGTGGAACCTCTCTATAGAAGACACCATTGGGACCCAGCTGGCTGTCCTGTATAGAGAGGTGTCCCTAATTCAGAGGTAGATTTGTGTACACAGCTTCATGTGGTTGGGACTGCAGACAGTGTCCTCATTAGAGAGGTGTCCGTTATTCAGAGTGTCCTTTATAGAGAGGTCCCACTATACACTCTGAATCACAAACGAATTTGTGCATGCATCTGACCACGAAAAGAATATAGAATAGAAAGAAACCAAGTGGGCATGTTGACCACCCTCACCGAATGATCAAGTCACAGAGAATGAGGACAATGTTGTTGCGAATTGCTTCGTTCTGTGCCACCTCCAATTCCTGCACCATTTGAAGCAGACACTTCCTCAGGACCTCCTCGTGTTGCAGACACAGCTTGCCAAGGGTGACGTAGGCATTGGCTCGCACCACAGCGGGGAGGTCCAGCCGAGGCAGCTGCTGGTTCTGTTGACTGGACACCATTGCCTTCACATCTGAATAGGGGAGAGGGGACAGTATGCATTGTTGTATGTGTGTGTGTGTGAGTGTTGTGTGCATGTGCATGTGTGTGAGTGTGTGTGTGTGTGTGTGCATGTGTGTGAGTGTGTGTGTGTGTGTGTGTGTGTGTGTGTGTGTGTGTGTTGTGTGCATGTGTGAGTGTGTGTGTGTGTGTGTGTGAGTGTGTGTGTGTGTTGTGTGCATGTGCGTGAGTGTGTGTGTGTGTGTGTGTGTGTATGTGTTGTGTGCATGTGCGTGAGTGTGTGTGTGTGTGTGTGCGTGAGTGTGTGTGTGTGTGTGTGTGTGTTGTGTGCATGTGCGTGAGTGTGTGTGTGTGTGTGTGTGTGTGTGTTGTGTGCATGTGCGTGAGTGTGTGTGTGGTGTGTGTGAGTGGATGGGTGTGTGAGTGTGTGTGTGTGTGTGTGCATGCGTGTGAGTGTGTGTGTGTGTGTGTGTGAGTGTGTGTGTGTTGTGTGCATGTGTGTGTGTGTGTGTGTGTGTGTGTGTGAGTGTGTGTGTGTGTTGTGTGCATGTGCGTGAGTGTGTGTGTGTGTGTGTGTATGTGTTGTGTGCATGTGCGTGAGTGTGTGTGTGCGAGTGTGTGTGTGTGTGTGTGTGTGTTGTGTGCATGTGCGTGAGTGTGTGTGTGTGTTGTGTGCATGTGCGTGAGTGTGTGTGTGGTGTGTGTGAGTGGATGGGTGTGTGTGTGTGTGTGTGTGTGTGTGTTGTGTGCATGTGCATGAGTGTGTGTGTGTGTGTGTTGTGTGAGTGTGTGTGTGTTGTGTGCATGTGTGTGTGTGTGTGTGTTGTGTGCATGTGCGTGAGTGTGTGTGTGTGTGTGTGTGTGTGCATGTGCGTGAGTGTGTGTGTGTGTGTGTGTGTGTGTGTGTGTGTGTGATGTGTGTGTGTGTTGTGTGCATGTGTGTGTGTGTGTGTGTGTGTGATGTGTGTGTGTGTTGTGTGCATGTGCATGTGCGTGAGTGTGTGTGTGTGTTGTGTGCATGTGCGTGAGTGTGTGTGCGTGTGTGTGTGTGTGTGTGCATGTGTGTGTGTGTGTGTGTGTGTGTTGTGTGTGTGCGTGTGTGTGTGTGTGTTGTGTGCATGTGCGTGAGTGTGTGTGTGCGTGAGTGTGTGTGTGTGTTGTGTGTGTGTGTGTGTGTGTGTGTGTGTGTTGTGTGCATGTGCATGTGTGTGTGTGTGTGTGTGTGTGTGTGTGAGTGGATGGGTGTGATTGCAGATGTACACTGTGGTTGAATGTGTCAAGGCAGTATTGGAACACATGGACATTGCCACCTGATGTCCAACAATGTACAGAATGCGACCACATACGTACTGTACTGACTACGCACTCTATTCACATGTAAATACATACAACGTGGCAAAATAATACTAGAACAAAAGACTGATGTATACTGTGTAAGTTTATTACTTACAGTGCATTAATATTGTAAGCGTTATACTGTATGCATAGATTGCCAACATAATGTTTGGTACTGGAATGTACTCCTTAGTACTGGATACATTGTCATACTAACCTTCACATTCAGTACTGGCCAACAATAGACTTTGCACAATGTAGCACACATGGGATGAGGTGTGGGTGGGACAAAGCTGGAAGTGAGGGACATGCAAGAAGCAGCTCATGAATATAGTTTTCTTTGTGGTTATCACTGGTGATGGCTGTACACAAACCTGGGCAACTTCTCCAAGAGTAAAGAGGTACCCAATCAGCTTGTTGTTGCCAACAGCAACCTCTGCAAACAGAAATGTCATATGGCTGCTATAATGACAAAAAACACATTGTGTCATGCATTGGACCACAGCCACAAATGCAAAGACTGTAAATGTTCACGGAACGATCAAAATGATATGACAACCACAAGAATTGTACTGAAGGCATGTATACGTATTACAGCTATAACTTATTGTCTTTAGGTCAAGTCCTACAAGACACTTTTTGGAGGGAGTGCATGTGTAAAGTCAGTTGCTAAATGAGCAAAACTGAACCTGTTTGCATGCCCTATAGGTATTAGGTATTAGGGAACAGTTCCACAATCTTGCAAGAAAACCTTTAACTGTGTACAGTCATGTAAAGCAATCTGCCTGTTCCAATGATAAAACAGTACACATACCATGCACTTGAACTTAACTACACTCTATTCCAACATTAACCTGTGACTATGTATAAAGTACAAAGCGAATGTTTATAGAATATGATAAGGAAACCATAAGTATTGTACTGAAGGCAAATTTATACACAGTGTTACACACGTGATTGACTTGGTACTCTTGAGTTAGTCCACAGTAAAAGCGTCTTTTGGAAGGGCATGCATGCATTGAAGTCAGTTGCTGAGTGAGTAAGCAGAACTGAATCACTTTGCATGCCCTGTAGATATATGGAAAATTTCCCCACAATTGAACGTGAAATCGGTGACTGACTTACAGCTATGCCAAGCAATGTGCTGTAAATTTGACACAGTAAGGCACTGTTAGACACTCTGATTGGTCTACAGGGCACTACTCTGATTGTTCCACATTGTTACTACATGTTTGTTGGTTTGCAGTGGTCCATGCAATGTAGAAAGATCCTTGTTAAAGGGAGCAAGTTTGATGTTGAGCAGTAGTCTTATGTCAGCTCTTGACTGCACAATCAGGAGCCGTTGCATGATCGAGACTGTGAGAGTTGGGTTGGATGGATGAGAGAATTGGGCGGATGCTGGGCGGATTAGAAATGATTTGGAGCTGATGGAGAATGAATGTACAAGTCGGTGAACATAATTGATTATGGTGAAGTGAGAGGAAGCAAGGTTGTTTTTTATTGGAGGTTGAGCCTGGATATTGAACAAATCGTGTGGGTGGCATACTGTAGGATATAGTATCATTATATTATTATTTACCGAAAATGGTAACCTAAATGGTAAATGTAAATGTACACACGTAGTATAATACTGTAGAGGCTCATGGTTGCGTTGATATACGCAATAGCCAAATTCAATGATGAGCAATACACAACTATTAATCAATCAACTGCAGGACGTTTCGACCCGAGGGTCTTTGTCACTTGTAAGCAGTTGAAACGGAGGCAGATGGGGATTTGTACACATTAGCCAGTGTAGGGGATTTGTGACAAATGGTAGTAATCACTGGATATTACGCCAACCTGACCAGGTCAGTAAACTGATACCATGGCCAGGGGGACATGAGGTCCTATTTGCGGCAACCAGTGATTGCCTCTCCAGAAGAGCCACAGACAGCACACACACACACACACACACACACACACACACACACACGCACACACGCACACACGCACACATGCACACACGCACACACACACACACACCTTCTTTCTGCAAAAGGGCAGACAGCACGGTCTCACACTCCTTCAGTAATTTGGTACAGAAATCTTGCAGCTGTTGTGTAAAGAAAATGAAAAGAGGGTGTGTGAGGGAGGATGGTGGAGAGAGGATTACCACAAGCAGCACGTACTGTGTTGCTGTCAATGCTCATACGTACCTAGTACTACATCCTGCATAAATTAAGCTTCCACAAAGAGATATACAGTATATACAAAATTAAAAATACTATAAATAATAGTTACTGTACATACATATATGTTTTGTCACTACGTTGCCACATGTACTGTACGTGGTAGCGTGCAGTGAATTCATGAGAACTATGAGCATTGCCCATCTCTGTGCTAGGACCTAAATGTGAAGCTAACCTGGGAAGAACCGCTCTTTCCTTGCTCTGAAACCTGCAGAATACATACATATACGTATACCAGATAGTAAGAAATATGTGTATGTATGTACGT
>OX465036.1:7804100-7819100 GCA_949841015.1 Aplysina aerophoba | reverse complement strand
ACGTGTTCCAATTCTGGCATTGATTGATGAGATTGGGGACTGGGTGTATTAAAAAACAAATACATTTATCTTAATGTAATTGAGGTGCATGTGCAGTCAGTGTTCTTTCACATTTCGCGGACCCATGATCACACTGTGGGTAGAGTAGAGAAGTGATTAACATCCCACCTTTGCCAGTCTGTGTCTATACTCTGCCTTGTCGGGAGTCTTCACACACATGTGCTGCACCACAGCTTTGAAGGCCTGTTCCACCTCATCGCCACCCTCGGCATAGGTGTGCCTGTCAGCAAAGGACAGTAGTGCAAAACCGTGTGTACTGTATCTCGTGGCAAATACATAGATCTTGATGAGCATACGTATACATTGCAGAATCAATCAATCAATAGCGACTGACAGTAGGACACTTCGGCCTGGCAGGCCTTCATCAACTGCATAAAAACCTGTATCACGCATACACACACACGCATGCACACACACACACACCTGATGTACCCCACTGCGTGCTCGCTTGCCAAGGTCTGAGTACTTTTCAGCACCTGGACAGGAGCACCACTCCCCGTTACCATGAGAACAACAGGCAGCAACTGATGGAAAATCTGCACCAATCAGAGCGCAGGACAAAAGTGCTAATCCACACTCAGTAAACAGCAACACATACAGTGGCTGTGTGCATTGCACCAGCATTACTGAAGAACATTGGAAGCTGACACTAGCACCAGCAAAGCCCTCCCCTTTCCTTAGAAGCTCCGATTTGCCCACTATTTTTTTTTCTAAATACAGCACTAGAGGGGTGGATGACTATGTTCAGTAAACATTGTACCATAGTGGAGTAAATACACAAATACACTGAAATTTTCCACTAGAAACATTTCACAGTCAATGAAATAATCAGCTGCAGCAATTTTCCCTAACTCTCTCCACCCAAACCACAATTGGAAGCAATGCTAAGAAGTTTCTTCGTCCTTGTTGAAGAAGGTGGAGCATGCACACACACACACCTCTGATGCCAGCTTGCCCCTGTTGCCGTGGAGGGGCTGGCACAGCGTCTTCAAGCACAGCCACGCAATGAAGCAAACAGGGAGGGACTGGAGAGCGTCAGGTCTTGAGAGAAGGGGATGGGGAGGAGAGGAGGAGGGGAGGAAGGAATGGAGAAGCAGTTCAGTCCAAGTATTTGGACCCTTCACTAGAGCTATGTACATCTGCAGTCATTTGCACTCGCAAATACACACACAACAAACACACACACTCAGAAAGTAACAAATCTCAGACATACTGTAACACATACGGTGCATGCATACCAATTCCTTCTGTTAACACTAACTACGTACCATACTCATGACATGTGCAGACTACGCACCTTAGAGGCGTGTCCAGGGGTATAGCTGTGTTAGAGCTTGGCAGGTCAACGAAAACAAGCTTTGTCAGGGTGGATATGAGGTGGTAGCGTGACGTCTCTTGTGCCTGCAATGATACCTCACAGAGACAGGACGCCACAGACTGCAGACAGATGGGGTAGGAAGAGGGGCAGGGGTGGAGGACCAGGAGAGGAAGTGGGGGGGGGGGGGGGGGGGGGGAAGGGTAGAGAGAGGGGCAGTGGGAGGGAAAGAAAGGTAACATTAGGAGATGGGAAGAAAAGGGAGAGTTTGGAGGCAGAAGGAAGGGAGAGAGGCAGTGGGGTGAGTGATTGAGTGAGTGCGCCCAGATTGTGTACTTGGACACATTATTCACCAGAATACTTTCAACACACATTTTTAGAACACATTTTCCACATGACACTGACTGACCTGCAGTAAACCTTTAAGTCTGACATTCAATGTCTTAGTGTCAGCATTCGACAATATCGGACCAGAACCTGTCATTTCCATGGCTTCCACACTCCTCTCACCCTCCTCCTCCTCCTCCTGATCAACAGGAAGCTTCCGTTTTCCCCTCCTACCTCTGCGTTTCCCTTTGGGGGAGGACTGGACTTGGGCCTGCGTTTTGGCTACAGCACACACAGGGCACAATGGTAGGCAGTGAGTCAGGAATGATTAGGGATGGAGAAATTCACTCACAAAAAATTGGGGACAGGTGTGAAGTACCCTATTTTCTTTGGCTAGTCAAGTTTTCAATGCTCAGTCCTGTCTATGCTTAGCGGCCTTAGCCACATAGAGACTTCAAAATGAGTCAGTAACACTCAACCACCAAACAGAGAAGAAGTCAAAAAATAAGGTTAGCACTACGTACCACATTGACACAGGAACATACGTACGTACGTACGTATGTATGTGTGTGCATTGACTAAAGGATAGTGGGAGTGGGGAGGAAAGAGATGGGACTCAAGTGGGCGGTGATCCTGGTGGAAACAGTGCCAAAGTGACAACAGGTCACACACAAACACTCTAAAGTGAACACATATACACCAAATGGTACTACACCTACTCCCACGGGACCCTGACTGCAACACACCCCTCATTGTCTGAGTGGACACACGGTGACACTGAGGACACACCAGAGCTGCATTTGAACATGCTGAAGTGAGATGATGACTGAGATACTACGCAGCACAGATACGTGCATGAGCACCTGCTATAGCACACAGACCAGCCCACCTCCCTCTTCTGTCCGGCCCAGACCAGCTAGGAGGTCCACCACACGACGGTAGATCAGCGGGTGGAAGATCTTGAATGCTGAGCTGCCTGTGAAGAATGAGGGTGGAGGTGGGCAGGGGAAGGGCGGAGGTGGGCAGGGGAAGGGCGGAGGTGGGCAGGGGAAGGGCGGAGGTGGGCAGGGGAAGGGCGGAGGTGGGCAGGGGAAGGGCGGAGGGGGGCAGGGGAAGGGCGGAGGTGGGCAGGGGAAGGGTGGAGGTGGGCAGGGGAAGGGTGGAGGTGGGCAGGGGAAGGGTGGAGGAGATGAAAGCAAGCCAAGTAATTTAGTCCAATTCCAGAATTCCCCCTCGTTAGGGAAAGCCCCTACCTGGTACTCTAAGCAGGGTCAGATACATCTCTGCAACTGTAAGCGCCCGCAGATGGTCTTGCAAAGTCTACAAGAGGGCACGAGGAGGGGG
The DNA here is from genome assembly GCA_949841015.1 of Aplysina aerophoba. Classification (NCBI taxonomy): domain Eukaryota; kingdom Metazoa; phylum Porifera; class Demospongiae; order Verongiida; family Aplysinidae; genus Aplysina; species Aplysina aerophoba. Next base: position 7,816,054 of record OX465036.1, on the reverse strand, counting down.
AGGCGAGGGGGAAGGGGTGGGGGAGAGAGAGGGGCAATGCTTTCACAACATAGCAATGACACATGCAACACACAATATACATCCCCTCCTGACCACACAAACCTCCTTCCTGACATTCAAGATGCCCACGACACCAACCAGGAGCTGCTTGTGAGTCAAACCAGCATCCAACAACACTGTCCAGAAACTCGCCCTCTCCTCTCCACCGTCACTCTCAGCTGTTGGCTGACCTAACAAGAGACAAGGCAATGTCTTGATGATGGTGTAGTCTTTCATAGTCATAAACTGCTCCTGATTATCCCCCCCCCCCCTCCCAAATAAGAACGTGGTAGCCAACAGGAACGCTGTGGGTGTACCTTCTCTGCTTTGCAGCCATTCTCTGCAGGAACGTACGACAGCCTGCCAGTTGTCCTCCGACAGCAACCCTTCTGCCTCATCTGGGAGTGAGATCGACTCTGCAAAGTTCTGCTCCCATACTTCATCAATCCATTCCCTGCTCAGGAAGCCTAGACCAAGACCGGACAAAGCCTTGATTGTGTCTGAAGCAGAATCCATAGCTTCCCGCCTTTTTGTCACGTGACGCAATATGGCGCGGTCCTGGCTCTAAGGGGGAATCCCCTCCTACAGTCCACGTGGTGGTGCAGGCATAGGGTGCAGGTGAGTTGGCACAGCCGTATGTCAGTAGTGTAATGATTACTCGTTGGAGTCTGCAATTTCAATAGCAGCGTACCTGGGCATATTAATACACTACAGTGACCCCTTTAGGAATAACTTAATCGATCATTTATATGTCCACTCTGATTGCAATTTGAAATCTGGACTACCATCCCAACACACATCCTGTGTTAAACGAGTGCTGCATTCACAACTTTTACCCTGTTCCAATAGGTGTCTGCATTAGGGAGGCTCCCTTGTGTTTTGTATGCAGAGTATTGTCTACTGCTCTCGGCGACTCCTATCTCTCTCATCGATCCTTGTCCCCCAACCCTCACTCTCTGGATTTGCAGCTGCTAGGTGGAGCATTTCTAGAGCTTCCACTCTCCTTGCGAAAAGGAAAATGGCTGATGAACAGGAACCTCCTTCCAAAAAGAAGCCCATTAGAATTGGTAGGTCGACATTGCAAGAGAATATCTCTGCAGTGTTACTGTACTTAGTATTTATATAGTTCGATGCAGTGTATATCTGTACTATGTAAAATACAATGTCTACAAATACCATTCAGCCAATTTTGGAACATGGCTATATACCATAATTATACATGAAGCCATATCGCAGAGTTTTGTCGCTGTTAGCACGTACCAAGAAGGAGTGGCTAATTTACCAAAACTGCATTGTCAGCAAGTTCATTTAGGCATATATTGTGTCCACATGTATGTGTTTTCAATCTCGTACCATCAACAGTGGCATACACCTACCCTTTGCTCATATCCACGCAGTCACGTTTTTTATGGGAGTGGCTCGTATTGTGGCGCATGGGATTCTGCAGAGTGGCAAGCCTCTCTGCAGCTTTGCTGCTTCATTGAAATTTTAAATCGAGAGCGATTAGGCTAGCAATAGATTGGGTCTTGCAGTGACAATTCTGAGCACCCACACTTGGGTCTGTTGCTAGCAGTTGACAACAATGCTCCTTGGGTTCAGCAATAAGAATGCCACCCATTGAACACCGAAATGTCTGAAACAATTGTGATCATTGGCTAGTGTATACAAAACTACGTTGAACAATTTCCTTAGCTACTCAGGCCTCCTCAAAAAGCACTGCAGAATAGCTTGATCCTGTGTACATGTAGTGATGCTATTATCCGTCACTCTGCATGTCAATGTTGTGGATAGTATTTGATAGGAGAGAAGCACCCGCTAATGCATGTTGGCGGTTGGCAAATGTGTAGATCTTGATGAGCATATACGTACATACGTACGTACATAGCAGTTTTGCAGTTGATGAAGGACTATGTGGCCAAAACGTCCTGCAATGAGTTGCTCTTGATTGATTGATTCTGCTATGTATATGCTCATCAAGATCTATTTGCCAGTTGTCACAACGTAGCAATGAGCCTGTACAATATCTTCAATATTGTGTTAGCAATTGTGCAGTATGCAGTGAGGAGCTCTTTCGTGAACTTGTCCCATGCAGGGACCCACAACGGCAAGTTCCACTGTGACGAGGTGCTTGCGTGCTACATGTTGAGGCAACTTCCAGAGTACAGCAACGCTGAGATCATCAGAACAAGAGACCCAAAGGTGGGCCATACACGGTTGCATGGTTGCAGTGCCGTCTGTAGAAGGATACAAGGTAAAGGTTTTAGAAATAAGGGGGCAAGCCTAGCTGGATGAGAATGACGTGATAAATTTCCAAGGTGTGGGTGAGAATATAGCAATGAGGGTGAAAGCCCATTGTGCCCCCCCAGGCTTGGGCACCCTACAATTGGCACACCCTGCACTGCTGTGTGTGCTGCATTTGATGGTAGTCCAAGGAGGGGTGAAGGTGGTGTTCAGCATCCTTCTCCTTCCTCACAGCTGCTGGAGACCTGTGACCTTGTGGTGGATGTGGGCGGAGTCTATGATCCCACTGTGCATCGCTATGACCACCACCAGAGGTGTGTGTGTGTGCAAGTGTGGGCATGTGTGTAGGGGTGCACATGTACATACGTCCACTTGTTTCTGCATCTCACCCAAGCACGCATACGCAGAGCCAGACACAGCACACACAACACACAACACACATACAGTATAACACACAACACACATACGTACAACACACAACACATACAACACACACATCACAACAACACAGACACACACACACGCACGCACGCACACACACACACTTTGTCCCTTTCCTCTGCTCCAGGTCCTTTGATGGTACCATGCACTCTCTCACTGATGGCTGCAAGGAGTGGCACACCAAACTGAGCAGTGCCGGCCTCGTCTACCTCCACTTTGGTGAGAGAGTGATTGCGCAACTGCTTTCACTCCAACACGAAGATGCAGCTGTGAAGGTTATTTACGACAAGGTACGTACGTATATAGTTTGAGAAGAAGTGTGTTTGTATTGTCTTTACTTCTGTGCACAGTATGGTTTGAATACCGTAGTGGCACAGTGTGGTGGTAGGAGACTAGTCCTGAGTTTGACGGTTTTATATTTACTGTACATGTGTGCATGTCATATGTCATATGTTTTCCAAAATTGTTCCACCAATGCACCATTTCTATACTATTACAGTTTGCAGTGTTGTGTACTGTTGTGGCATGCTGGCAGGATGCATGCTACAACATTACTGCACTTATATTGTTCGTGATGACATCATAACCTTCTTCCCTCTGATTGGCTGGTGCAGGTGTACTCAAACTTTATGGAAGAAATTGATGCGATTGACAATGGCATTGAAGTAGCTGAGGGAGTCCTAAAGTACAGGATAACCTCCACACTCTCTCATCGGGTTGGGTGGCTGAACCCAGCTTGGAATGAAGAGGGAGTGGAGGAGGATGTGAGGTGGAGGGAAGGGAGGGGAGGAGTGAAGGAGGGAGGGGAGGGGTGAGGGAGGGAAAGGAGTGAGGGCAGGGAGGGGAGGAGTGAGGGAGGGGTTAGGGCAGGGAGGGGAGGGGTTAGGGCAGGGAGGGGAGGGGTTAGGGCAGGGAGGGGAGGGGTTAGGGCAGGGAGGGATACAGTGAAGGTTCCATGTGTATGCATCCTAAGACCTAGCTTGGTACTTACTGTCTTCTGTGAGTGTAGTTACTTATGTGTGTGTGGGTCGTGTGTGTGTGTTTGTGTAGGAACGGTTCCACAAAGCAATGGAGATAGCAGGTGGTGAGTTAACCACAACCGTGCAAAGTTACCACAAGGTGTGGCTACCAGCCAGGGACATTGTGAAGGAGGCACTGAAGGGCAGGAAGGAGGTGAGTTTCACTATGATCTTACACCTCTACCATCTGCAGGTGAAAGCATAGCTTAGCTGCCACCACACATCACATGTACTTCAGCTTTCATCCCTACACCTTCCCTCTTCTCTCTCCCCTCCTCTCCCTCTCCCCTCCGTCTCCCCTCCCTCTCCCACGCTAGGTCCACTCCAGCGGCGAGATCCTTCTCCTGACCCAGTTTTGTCCATGGACAGAGCACCTGTTGATGCTGGAGGTCGAGGAGGGAGTGAAGGGACTGCTCAAGTATGTTGTCTACCCTGATAAGGGAGGCACGTGGAGAGTGCAGGCTGTGCCCGTCAGCAATGGCTCATTTATTAACAGGTTGGGCTGGTATTTATATTATTAATATTATGTACGTATGCATGTACCTTTGTATGATTGGTTACATAATACATTAACAACATTTAGCGTTTTGTCACCAGATTAAAGGTTTGAATGTAAATGACGTGTACATGTATACAGGCAAGATAGCCTGTTGTCGATTTGCGTATGAATAGCCATAGCGCCAGAGAGCATGTGCAGTGGCTGTCCATGGCTGCACTGTATGTGGGTTCTGTCTATTACATACTCAAAATGAGACTGTGTGTGTGTGTGTGTGTGTGTGTGTGTGTGTGTGTGTGTGTGTGTGTGTGTGTGTGTGTGTGTGTGTGTGTGTGTGTGTGTGTGTGTGTGTGTGTGTGTGTGTGTGTGTGTGTGTGTGTGTGTGTGTGTGTGTGTGTGTGTGTGTGTGTGTGTGTGTGTGTGTGTGTGTGTGTGTGTGTGTGTGTGTGTGTGATTGTACATGTGTGTGTGTGTGTGTGTGTGTGTGTGTGTGTGTGTGTGTGTGTGTGCGTGTGTGTGTGCATGCGTGTGTATGTAGTTGCCCACATATCACTACCTGCTCCCCTTCCCCAGGCTACCCTTGCCTGAACCATGGAGGGGACTGCGAGGTGAAGAACTGAGCAGGGAGTGTAAGATTGAGAACTGTGTCTTTGTGCACGCTTCCGGTTTCATTGGCGGCAATACCACCAAAGAGGGCACACTGGAGATGGCAATCAAGGCACTAGACTTCAAAAAGACAGAGTGATAGTTTCTTCCATTGAATTTCTGTACAACTTGCTAAGTTTGTACACTGTGTATTATGTATGTAATTGATGAAAGGTCAACTGCAGTGGCTGAAGTGTTCAACAAAGTTCAGCCTATGTATAGCAATAAAAATGCAATCTGCTCAATCATTTTGCCACAATTTTAGCATTGTACAACATACGTAGCAGTGCATCCTCTACCATAAGTTATTATGTAATTTACTACTGAAATTGTTCCCAAAAATGATACAAATAATATACTATTAATTAATGGCTAAGCCACATCATGTTAATCAGCCTTCTCAGGGAGGCATTTCTTAACTTTCTCAAAATAGCCAGTTGTACTCTCCTTCTTGTATCCATTAGGACCTCCGTTGTGGTTACGAGCGAAGTCCTCAAATGTAGGCTCGTGACCCAAACGAGCCTTTGTTGTATACCTATTGGAGTAGGCCTGCATGACACGCTCGCCGTTGCTGATGCTGTCCGGACCTTTCATGCTTTCATACGGGGGGAGTGTTGGGTCGAACTGCAGTGCATCAGCGTGGTAGCACTCCATGATCTGGTACGGTCCAATGGAGAGCCCCCCGTCACCGACTGCATTCAGTGGATCAAAACAGCCACCCGTTTCCACCTTACGTATGGCATCCAGTTCTGCTCTAGTGGGTACATATCCTTCACCAGCAGTGCTCTTGCTGTCACCCTTCACGTCCGTTGACATCTGAATTAAGATATATAGATGAGTAGCTATGCGTAATTACAACGATAGCACACGCACACACACGCGCACTCGCAAGCGCAAGCACACGCGTGACACACGTACACACACATTGGCAAGTTCCACCATAGTCTGGCTAGCTAGACCGTCCCATCTAATCGCCGGGGCGCTTAGGGCTGGGAAGGGACGGTCTAGCGGCAGTAACGATTAGTTCACACCTATTCGACCAATCAGATGCTACTGGCAGGAATTCCTGCTAATAGTATTCATAGTCTGCAGGAGCTCAGTCACGCATACTATGCCTTTCACTGGCGGTGGATTCTTTCTGGCTGGAGATAGAGCCACCGGACGTGGAGAGGGTTTTAGTGGGCTCGAGAGACCACTCACTCGTTTCGAGCTTGAAAGAACGCGTGAGCAGAAGAAACCTTATATTTCGCAAAGTGCGCGTCCTGGCATCGACATCCTCAGTCGAACGTTCAACACCGTAAGGTAGCACGTGTGGCACAGACTTTCTTCTCCAGCGACGCTCAGCTGTGTAGCTGTCACAAATGCTTCTGCCACTACCGCCAGCCTCCTAGTCTTCACCAATCTGTACTTCTCTTTGAGCGGTTTGTAGCAGCAAATGCAAAAGCGCTTATGTTTCTCCATCTCGTCCGTCTGGCGTATGGTCCGCCCCAACTACGCAGGAGTGCTGTAGTGATCGATACGCTACACATTACTCTTGCGTAGTTGGGGCGGACCCATTTCCATACGTCGTATTATCAACACGCACAAAGTGTGAATTTGATAATGTGAAGGTGTGAACTAATCGTTACTGCCGCTAGACCGTCCCTCCCATTCAGCGCCTCGGGCGTTTAAGTGGGACGGTCTAGCTAGCCAGACTAGTTCCACCATGGATCACATTCAGTGGTTCCAGAATTTACACGAGTATCATCAGTCACCTTAATCCTCTCTCAGCATGCGTCCATATATAGGTAATAGAGGAATTCCTCTATTATCTTGATGGGTCTTAAGTCCCCACCCGGGCAACCTTTTTTTTTTACTTGAAAATCCTTCTTGACACAATATATACACTATTTACATATGGCAATGATAAGTGACGTGTCTGCATGCAGCATCAGTTTGAAATGCTTGCGTGGACAGTTATAGTGTAGAGCAACTATGACGTCATGCCCTCTTACGTAACATGAGGAAATCACGTACGTAGACAGTTTCCGCGCGCTGACTCCTGGAGAAAGGACCCTAGCTTGCTGCTCTCCACATCAGAAGCTGCCAATAGCCACAAGTACGCGTGTCGATACATGCACTGACTGTGCTGAACTGCGTGTGTGTTGCGCTGCCAATCTTTAGAGATTTCAAATCTGTGACGTCATAACGTTTGGGCGTATCTTCTTGCAGCTCAGTGTCGTCCGTGTACATTCTCACTGAATGTTCTACATTCGTTTCTTGCACACGTGTGCACCTTGCGCTTTATATCTTCTAGCTACACCTGTAAGCGCTGGAGGTGGGCATAATAATGGCAGCTTGAGAGAGTCTTTGTTTCTACAGTATAAGTCCTTAGCTAGCTACGTAGCTGCTTGGATCCTCGTGTTTTGAGTGTATGAGTATAACGAATGTGCGGGTGTGCTTATTCTACTTCGTCATCAGTTGCTAAAACGTTTACTGGCATTTCGCTCTTTGTAGCAATTCCTGTGCTTGCGTGCACATAATCATTTGGTTGGTGCCTGCATGTCTATAATGTACTGTATAATATTGAATAATGTATTGATTATGTATGTATCTATAAAATGAACTTGTGTGTAGATTTATTGCTAGAGACACTTTAGGCCTTTTCTATCTGCCATTTTCTATGGCCTTAATTAACTACAAAGAGTATGCATGTAGGATTAATTGAAGCCTATTGCATAAATGTAGCCTTGACAGGGGGGGGGGGTAGTAAAGTGTTAATTTTTTTACTGCAAGAGACTTTTCATTTCCCACATCTCCAAAGGGAGAGAAAAATATTTGTAGGTTAATTCTTTATCTGACATGATGGATGATGGATGATGCCGTTGGTATGTATTGAGCTTGAGAAAGTGGTATATACACATTTGCCTTTTGTTTTGTGTCACCCAAACACCTGACAGCCACTCTTTGTATCAGTGACACCCTGGACAATTTAGTGGATTAATAATTTGTGTGGTCGAACTGTCAGAGGCCACACACAGACACAGTGTGGCACCAGAGAGGACTCCAAACTAGGGACTACAATTGATTAAAACACATGCAGCCAAATTATCCTAATGATATGTTTCTGATCTTATGGTGTATCACTTCACCTAGTGTAGTTTGGACAAACTATATAGGCTGTCTGGCACAATGGAATTCCCCAGCCATTTATATGGGTTGTGGGATTAACCTAGGCCCTGCAAAGGATTCACAAACATTCCACCTGGCTTCCCTTAAAAGGGGCAGGCTGGCTTCTGTACTCTAATAACACATAGAACCCTTATTATAATAATTATCGAGTCATGTGCTGCTTTGGGCTATATATCTATATATAACTGAGAAGTCTTATGTTTCTTATATGATGCATAACCTGTAGCCCAGATAGATCAGCTTATATATAAATTATGCTGCATATTTCTTGAGTATCAATGATCTTCTTGCTCACGTCAACATTCCCAGCCACTACGTGCTTCAGGGTTCAAATGTTTCTCTTCCACTTTAGCTACATATAGCTTGATTGACTGCAATTTGTGAAAATTCATATACGTACTTGTACACACTGTTTATATGTAGTGTATATGCATACATTTGTACATAAATGTGTCTGTCAGCGTGTCAGTCTGTCAGCAGCATGTACATGTAGTACAGCATTATAGAACATTTGTTTCTATCATAGAACCTGTAATAATTATGCATTATAATAATCATTACTGTATGTATTTATCCATAGCCATCTCAACTGTTTCTTGCATGTATTAATTATATCCAATCTGCCTCACATCTCTGCAGCCACACATCTGTCTCTCATTTCCTGCACACCTCTTCATCATTTGGACATCATGTCTTTGTCTCCACTCTTCTGCCATCTTGCCGCTGCTCTGTTGATGAAGGCTCTGCCTGGAGCATGTGGAAATGGTGAACATTATGCACCCTGGGTTGTGCTGCAGCAGATAGCCAACCCATATATTATATAGCTCGTATATATTATGTGACATCAACACTCTTATGGGTTGTGATCCTGATCTTATGTAATGTTATGGACTAGTGGATTGGAGAAGAAATTGATACAAATGAAGAGGAACTTGATTCAAATGAACGACTACAGCATACATAATGAACCATGAACACAATGCTTCTGCGGGTTACTTTCTCTCCCTCTCCCTTCACACAACAGATGTCTTTGTCGGTGAGAGATTTCAATTTAGATGCGGAGGCAGAGAAGGGTATTGGCGTCTTAATGGTGACCCAATCGGACAAATGGAACCTATGGCCAGCTTCTCTGGGACTGCAACTACAGACTTGGAGGGCTCCATCAGCTGCACTGATGCTGCTGGAACTCTTACATACTCAGTTGCTGCACTCAGAGTGTTCGGTGAGTGCCTTCACACTCACGTACATGAGCTTAAAAAATTTGCTTAACTGTGTAAGTGTATGTACACTATGTGTGTGTATATGTGTATGTGTGCATTTGTGTTTATATCGAGCCTCTGAACATTCATCACCAAGACATAATATATGCATGTAATATCCATGCTTCCACGTGCATGTCATGCTTTACACACACCCTCCCTGTATAACCTCTCCCAACCCTTTCCATACCCCTTCCTCTCTTCCCTGCCTTTCCCCTCCTCCTCCTCCTCCCAGGCCTCCTTGGCGTCTCCCCCTCCCCCTCCAACTGCACATCGACAAACAACACTGCCAATGTGTGCACTGTACCTGCTGCTACTGGCTCCTCCCTCATCCTTTGTGCCAACTTCACACATTACCCCGACAATGCAAATCGCTATGCTGAATTGGATCTAACATCGTGGAAGCAAGTATATCCCAGTGAGGAGACTATTTGGACATGCTACCAACGCACTGCATGCATCAGCAGCTCTTTTGTAATGGGGTACAGCTACAGGGAGGATTGGGGTAGATGTCTGCAAGTGGACAATGTCGAAGAACACTCAGTTTTCAGGTATTCAATTGAAGAAGTCTTCCCTCCAAAGGACTACCCACCCGATACTGCTGACTTTGTTCACAGACAGGTGCTGTTTCACGTAGAAGGTTAGCTATATATACACACATGCATTTCACACATCATATTATTATATATAAACTGTATGAATTTATACTTGTTCATTAATGAAATGGTGTGTGAGTAGTTGCATGTCTGTGTTAAGAAGCAGCATTGAAGCCATCTTTACTTCCTCTGTATAGTTAATGGACTAAGCCCCACCCCAAACCACATCCCAAGCCCCACCCCAAACCACACCCCAAGCCCCACCCCAAACCACCCCCCAAGCCCCACCCGAAGCGACATTCCAAGCGACATTCCAAGCCCCACCCCATGCCCCACCCCAAAACCCATCCCAAAAACCGCCCCAAAACCCACCTCAAGCCCCGCCCCAAGCAGTAGTGTATCTATGACGCCCTCTCCAGGACCAGGTGAGTATACGTATATGGTGTCAGTGGCTACGGTATTTTGTGTTATTTTGTGTAGAACTGTTCACATGCATATTGACACATGTAAGCAGTAAAAGTGACACAACCAAAGATAGTGTCCTAGCGTGTGTTCCATGCATATACAACCTTTACATATCTTCTCTTGCAGACCTTGTCACCACACCAGCTGCCACTACTGGACTGGAAGTTGTTCTTGCTGTGGTATTCATGGCCCTTTTCATTGTTGGTGTAGTTGTAGCCAGTGTTACGCTGTCACTGCTGTTCTGTAGGAAGAGACCTAGGCAGCAAGTGCACCGTGTTACATCAAGCAGTGAAATCAAATCTCGGCCAAGTGACTTACAGCTAGAGAAACTGAACTCTGCTGGTACTGTTACAAGCCCAACAGATGACCCACCCACCCTTTCCACAACCTCCTCATCAAAAGGACCTCTCATTTCTCCTCAATAGAGGAAATCTCAGCACCAGCTCCACCACATTCACACATGCAGTTTATTTTTGGTAAGAATCCGATTCCCACAAGACAGTGATGCCACCATGTGTTACATACATATATATATATATATAATTGGGGCGAGCCTGAGCGAGCCCCACACTTACGTGAAGTACGCCACCGCTGTCTGTATGTGTATATATATATATGTGCCGTACGTCGTCTTAGGCCACGGGGCGAATTTATGCCGGGTGCAAAATAGACAAAATGGCCGCCCTTTGCGTAGCCATTGCGTGCGACTCAAATACTCGCTGCGGACAGCTTTAAACGAGAAGGAAATCGTCCGAAACGAAGCGTACACTCCAACCTTTCCCCCAGGCAAGGATACAGGCATCGGAAGGAGGAATATCGCCAACTCATCTTCCTCCACGCTCGAGAATTCACAGGACCCTAAGCGAAGTACTCTGCAGATCACTCCAATAATACAATGCCCACAGGCCACTAAGAACACTCAGCAACACAACCGCTTCTGAGCCTTCTGAGAATCGTTCTTTAATGCGCTAACGTACTAAACAGTTGGAGAGACTAGCTGCAGAGCATGCAGATGACAGACAGGCCAGGCTGCAGCGGTTATGTACGTGTGTGCGCAGCTTGACAAGAATGGCGCTTCCTCAGGCCATAGATATTCTAAACTATCTACATCTAATCTTCCTCCACGTTCGAGAATTTCACAGGACCCTCAGCGAAGTAGTCAGCAGTCTGACAGCAGATCACTCCTTTATACAATCCCCACAGGAACGCCACTTAGAAGAACACTCAGCAACACAGCCGCTTCTGAGCATTCTGAGAATCGTTCCTCATCTGGTTTACGCAACGCAAACATATATACGACAACATCATGTGATTCTTAACATTGCTCAAATACAACATCATCCAACTTTCATTGGCATCAGCTGTAGCCTCTACATATCATTCATACAAGCAAACACTCTATCTACAATGCACGCGATGCAGTCCAACGCAAATAGCTGCATGCCATCGGCACCTTTATCACGCTCAGGCTCGCCCCCACGATGCTGTAAGCATCTGCCTAGTATTATGTATTCTTCTGGTTTTCCATTCAATGTACAGCATGTTACGTACTGTAAATTTCATAATGTTTCATATAGGGCAT
>OX465036.1:7709100-7791600 GCA_949841015.1 Aplysina aerophoba | reverse complement strand
ATGCACACACAGATGCCAGAGTTCACTCTCCCACCTTGCCACTCAGGAGGTCAAGGATCAAGTAACGTCCTTCAGGTGGTTGTACCGAGGTGGAGAGGGCAATGCACACGTAGGGGCCATCTCGAGCCTGGGAGTGGGTAGGGGTGGAGGTGAGGTGAGGATAGAGTTGATGGAGGGTTGGTGAAGGGTTGATGGAGGTTTGATGGAGGTTTGATGAAGGTTTGATGGAGGTTTGATGGAGGGTTAATACGTACAAGTTTGATGGAGGGTTGATGGGAGCAAGGTACGTAAGAGTACGGTAGACTAGGGACTGCACACAATGGCTACCAACGTTAGGTGCAGTGCGGCGCATGTGTGCATGCCTGTGTTCTGGTCTTGTTCTCACCATATGGAGAACCAGCTCAGGGAGGGAGAAGTCTCTGATAAAAGTGAGCTTGTCATGAGAGACACTGAAGAGCTGGACAACCTTTTTCTTCAACGGAGCAACAACAATCTGTACAACACACACAGACACGTACACTCGCAAATATCAGTCAAAAATGTCAGGTATAGAGATGAAACAGTCTCCTATGTGGACAATACACACACAGACACACAACACACACATACACACACACACACACAGAGAGAGAGAAACACACAGACACACACAGACACACACACACACGTACACACACGCACACGCATGCACGCACACACACATACGTACACACGTACGTACATACACATCTATTACATGTAGTGTGTACACACATAAATTTGTACGTACGTACGTATACATCATTTCTGCCTCCCCCTCCCCCCCCCCCCCCAACACACACACACACACACCTACCTCTGCTCCATTGTCCACTTTGCTCTCGTTCACACAGAAGCAGCTAATCTGGAATGAGTACAATTCACAAGTCATCACAACTCACCCAGCATACACACCCACACATACACACACGCACACACACACACACACACACACACACACACACACACACAGACACACGCACACACACACACAGACGCACGCACGCACGCACGCATGCACGCACACACACACACACAGTGGGTGCGAGAAACTACATGGGAATCACCAGAACGCACCGTTTTCTGCTTGAAGGGCGTGTCAATCAACTGAAGGGCCAAAGAAAGCATACAGAAATTGCTCTGACTTGATTCAATATACACAACTAATTATAGAAACACGTAGAAATTGAAAGTCTCAAAAGACAGAAACAATTGAGACATGAAAACACACCTACATACAGTACATTCATACACACACACACACACACACACACACATACGTATATACATATATATATATATATATAAATTATACATATACATTATACGTATCTTATTATACATACAACATGATACAAACAGTTCATTGCTCACCCACACATACTTACAGTGCAGACTCACACAGCCATGAAGGTAGAACGATACACAAATACATAATTATGTACGTACATACTGTATGTACGTACGTACATGTACGCACACCCACCTCCAGTCGGTTGCTCATGAGGTACAAGGAGTTGTCCAAGAGAGCCAGCAGCTGTCTGGTGGGCTGAAGGTAAGCCAACTGCTGAACGGGCTTCCTCTGCACACACACACACACAACAAGGGACACAGACACACATGTAAACATGAGATAGAGGGAGGGAGGGAGGGAGGGAGAAAGGGAGGGAGGGAGAAAGGGAGGGAGGGAGAAAGGGAGGGAAGTAGGGAGAGAAGGAGGGAGGTAATCACCACATGGCTGTGCAAATGCACAGTACACACAAAGTATTGGCTTAAAAATTAAACGTATGTACATACGTACAAACAGAAGGATGTGAGCAACCGACTAGTGCATAATCTAAGCAGGAGCTCCTTCACAAGAATTCAAACACTCTGCTTCAAATGACACCAGACCCATGTCACTCTGACACATGTCATTGTGGCTCACAGCAGTGATCTGTTTCTGAGCCTCCAGTTTGTGACGGTAGACCAGTTTCTTCAGAGGAGTCTTCTGCTCTGACATGAGATAGTACAGAACCATCCTGCAGTGGGGGGAGGGAAGGAGGGGTAAGTGGTGTATCTGTGAGGAGGGTGCAATGTGCACAGGTGATCCTGCTAATGTACGTACGTGTGTGTGTGTGTGTGTGTGTGTGTGTGTGTGTGTGTGTGTGTGTGTGTGTGTGTGTGTGTGTGTGTGTGTGTGTGTGTGTAAGTGTCTGTGTGTGTGTGTGTGTGTGTTTGTGTGTTGTGCACATGTGCTTGTGTAACTCACCCATCACTGGTCCCGGCGTAAAGATGGTTGCCACTACAAGTGATGCATGTGATCTGCGGAGATGCCACACAACACAACATTGCACAACACAACACAACATTGCACAACACAACACAACACAACACAACACACGTCAGACATCACACAGCTACATCAAACACCATGTGAGGTATGTACATAGGGATAAAGACATCTGAAGGAGGACCACCCTCATCACTAGCAGTGTGTCCAATAAAATAATGAAGGTTTCTGCGTGGCTAGGTTGCGGCATTATAATGCTTTTTTGGCTAGTGGAGTTTCCGTTCATTATAATGACCTAAATACCATAGAACTGCTAAAACTCTTGCTGTTCCATTTCTCTCGCACACAATATCACACTCATTATCATACATATCTTGTGTTAACCTACGAATTCCAGTGGACCGTAACCTGGAAACAAGCACGCACGCACGCACGTCTACCCACTCGCGGCCAACACTACCCGCCTCTTTCATGACTTGCATCTCTCCACTACTGAAGATACGTACACACAGTGACATTCGGTCGCGACCTAAGTAGCTACAAAGCATTGAATAGTTTACCTCTGTCTTCTGCCTCTCTGGAAGAACCGCTTCTACCACGGGAACCAGCTCAAAGCAGGTGATGTTGACCTTGGACTGGTGACGGGACATGCCTTGGAAATGCGCAGAAAAGGTACTAAATAATGCGGCAACCAAGGCGAAAGCGGTCGGCCATTTATTTTACGTGGGCGTTCTTGCAATTTGTACACATCATAGCTATATAGCTACCTTCCATTCCATTTTACAGCCATGCATTATAGTGTATGCAAAACCACCGTTCAGTTCAGATACATATACGTGGAAGTCATTCATATGTTGAGCCTGTATACGTATGTATTCAATCAATATGTACATATGTTTATAAAGAAAGTTGAAATGCAGTCTAACGATAATCTTATTTCCTACAGCAATTAGTATGAAAATAAAATGGCCAACCATAATTGTCAAATATGTTACTAACTTAGTCATGTATATAAATGAATGATTATTGCTGTTTCTTGCTGAATTATTTATGTGATGCAAAACCATACATGTAATAACGTGTTTGCAACTGAGTACAATTGCACATATACAAATTGCAAGGCAAAAGTAATTTGTTTAATGAGTAGCTGCAGCTGGCCGTCAGTGAAGGACCGGTGAAAGGGAGGTCCACCTCACACACTGTTACTACTAGTACTGTCAGGTTCCCATTGAAGCAGCGGGAACTCATTTGTATTCACCTCCTCATCTGCTGAAGCAATTGCATTATACTGGAGCCACTGAGAGCCAATCTTTCGCAAAATCCAACCAAATACTGCTAGAGCCAGAGGTGTAACCAAATTGGATAATGTCGGATATGGACTGTTTCTATTTGTTCCATAGTTGGCGAAAGCGCCAGCAGCACCAATCACTAAGCCAAAGCAGAGGGCAGTCGCAAAGATGAACAATAATGTCAGTGTCTGTACTAGGTCAATGACAATTGTAGGGATTCGCTTATGCTTCTTCCATGCTTTTTTCCTCAGTTTGCTGGTTGTGAATAAGATGGCCATGAAGTGCACAGTGCAGAAAGCAGCAAAAATGTAGAGAAGTGATGTGGAGATGACGACAGTAGGTCTGGCAAGAAGGCTCAAAAATATATAGCTTGCACGACATAAGATATGAAGAAGAAATACAATTAAGCTACAGAGTGAAAGAATCTGTACCAATTTTCTAGAGACCAGTTGTGCTCGATTGCAGAAAAAAATTATAAAGGGCAACAAAAAGATGGAAGGAATGTAAAGGTCTAATTTCACACCATAGTAAATTGCAACTGTAAGTGCTCCAGTCATTGAAAGCACCAATAGTGCTAGCAATAGATAAATGCAGAGGTAACTGTGGTTAAGTTCTGTATAATCACAATTGTGTGATGAGCCAGAAAACCATTTCCCACCAAAGATGCTGTAACACAGCCCCAGAATAAGCCATAGTTGTCATAGGAAGGTGGACTATGTCTGCTTGCGATAGCGTGCCCTTTCCTTTGCAGGAACAGTATGCTCACCTGAAACACTAGGACGACCTCAAAAAGGTTACCCAACATGTAAATGACCACTAAGACGTTTGATTGATAATGCATATGTTGGCTATTATTATACCATGTGGTACGTAGCACTGTCATCGGCATAGGCTTGTCTCCACATCCTTTGAGGACATACCCCAGGTTGCCTTTTTTGCCAGAAATGTGTGATGCTGCATAAGTATGAACCTGCAACAGTCATGAAAGCCAAAGTTTAAAAGAGCTCGATTATCATGCATGATCATTCACACTTTGCCTGAATGCCACACCAGCTAGCTTCATTCTAGTTCATCTATATAATTATATATATGCACTATGCTTGCATGCAAAGCATGTACATACATACTATATACACATTGACTTACTAGAAAGTCCTGAGTGGCTATAGACATGCATGCATGTACGTACGTGCTGCCTGCCTGTCTCTATGTTAAACTGGTTGCATAGATGGCATGCACTGTTTGTATCATCATATACATGCAAATTTCTGTAATTAAACTTTGAGTGCATGCAAGATTGTGTGACAATTAGGTTATATATAACATGAACATGGCACTCACCTTCATTGTGAGGCCATTGAGAAAGTTGAAGTGATTATGACTTATATTGCATATATTTGGCACATATGTGATGGTGCTTTCAGGAGTCCACTCCATGAAGTAATTTAATGTGTATAAGGCATACAAATTCAACTTGGTAGGATGCACAAGAATGTAGATGGGTGAGGGTACCCAAAGCCACACCTCTTTCTCAGGAGCACAACTAGGATCTGTAGAAACAATGTTGCATTCTCCAATACTGGAGTTGGTCCTGTAGATTATTCGCACTGAGAGGGGAAAGGGACTGTTTGTTCTGTAGAAGGCTTTAGATAGAGCCGCCTTGTTCTCTGAGTTGTCACGGATGGCCAATCTCTCAAACTCAGAAAATGAAGTCAGACACTCTTCAAATTCTGCTATGTGGTTTCTGAGCAAGATCCCACGGACAGCAGTCAGAACTAGGCAAGTAAGAATTAGTCTTGAAGTGTTCTTAGCCATTCTCCAACTGTCTACCAAGGCCCAGGAAGATATGATCACATGCATACACGTGTAAATCTTACATAAATGCCATTGTGCTAAATTATTCAGTATGCTATGGGGGGCGTCTGTCAATGGCCACATCTTTTGTTGCCACGGCAACTGCATAATGGTTCTTTCAAAAGCAATTGTATGACATTGGGCTTGGACAATGTTGCTTCTTAATTGGAGCCCCATAAATCATCATCTCATGTCAATTGACTGCCTGCAATGTGCATATATGGCATGCATGCGTATATGCATACACACTCACACAATACCAGATTTTGTGATGGAAACAGAAACCAGGATAAGCACACAATAGCAATGTATATACTGAATAGCTAGACAAATGTTCCATGAAGGGGGGAGCTAGCTAGCTGCGGGGCTTTACCTTCATTTTCAGCTGTATTCACTTCTACTTCAGTTTCCATTAACAGGCCAGTTGCCCGTTGTTGGAGTTATTGACACTTTAATTCACATATTATGCAGGAGAGACTGTAGCTAATGCCTCGCCAACTGGTGATGCACACTGACTACAGAGCAGCAGCTGTAGCCCATGCAGCAATACATAGAAAGACACTCAGGAAACGTGCTAGCTGCATCTGATCACGAGTTCTTTATTGACAACTGTATGATGATTTAAGTGACTCAAGATGTATTCTAAGCTAGCTAAAGCAGACAAACCCTTGCTTTTATATATCTATTACGCACCCTTACACAATATACCCGTAGTCTAGCGCGCTAGACCATATGCATAGCATTGCGTCATCTTTTCAGCAGCATCGACGCAATGGCGTGGGTATCTAAACAGTTGAAGAGTGGGGCGAAACTCGCTTCTCGAGGGGTACACGGCGACTCCTCTGGGATAGACCTTCCAGTGAACGCGCAGAGAGTTAGTGTTCGTGAAAGGATTGATGGAATTGTTTTGTCATCCACCATTCACGGCTGGTTTGAAGGATTTCTTTACGGGAAACCAGGCATCTTCGTGTGGCACAAACTGGGATTGTTATCTCCAGAGATACGGTTCTTCTCCTACGACGACAGTAAGCACAGCGTACCGCTTCCCATTAACTCAAAAGACAAACCAGCACAGATTCTTGATACTCTCAGAGACGTGTACAGTGTTCAAACAAAATGCTCTACCCTAACTGTGGACAAGCTGAAGTGGATTTGTATCGGTGGAAGGGACAACACTAGCGGTTCCTGCAGTATTGACCGGTGTATCACACATTCAACAACAGAAGGAGCAGAGAACAGATCTGACCTGCGTCAAACCATTCAAGGGAACATGGTGCGTGTTCCTTTCCTTGGGGTTGGTGGTCATGGGTCTGCCAGCCACAGTTCAGAGAACAGGCAGCATGAGGTTACAACTCGATGCGAGCGAGTGGACGTCAGGCAACCAGCTGGGACCGCATCATACGAGTGGCAGTTGGGTGTGGAGGACCTGGATGAAGCCGGTCAACTGACGTACATCATGTTGGACCTGTTTGCTGTCACACAAGATGAAACTAGTCACAGTGTTCCTAGTAATCTGGAGTCGGTCCAAGACCTACTTAGAAAAAGGTTGACAAGAACAACGGAAAACCGTTAAGTTAGCAGTAATATGTATAAGTGACTATACACTAAACTGCACACGTAGTTGATTCTTGTGTACACAAATGCACCTTGTTTCGGTGGAACAGCTACATGTACGTATACTTGATTCTCAATTTCAGCTGCTCATATTTTAAGTGTACACTGCTAACTGTGCATGTATACGTATATGTAGAATGGCTTTAAGCCTGGAGAAGTATAATATAATAATTATATAGTAATGAGGATCTCTATCCATGCATAAAGGTTTTTATTGTTGTTACAAATAGCTATTCTATATTATGCAAGACAGTAAGGTTTGTCATTGAATGCACTAGCTATGTAATTTAATAGCTGATTGACGTTGGACATTAAGAGTTTGCAATTAACATACAAGCTTCAGACTGAGCTCTGAGGAACTCGAATGTTGACATAACAGTAAAAGCCAAATCAATGAACCTTGAGCAATATAATACAGAGGAAAGTACATGCATGGCTGCAGTGTTCTGAATTTCATGGAATAAAATACATACAGTAATTATTACCTGATATAATATATATACACACCATTAAAATGGGAGGCCTTGTGGGCTGTTCCATCCTACACCTGGCATTGTCGTTTCCAATGCCATGGCAACAGCTATAGTCAGGTGATCATTGCCCTCTTTGGAGATGATCTGTACGCCAAGGGGAAGCCCCTTTTCACTGGTCCCTATGGGAACAGCAGTTGCGGGAAATCCCAGAGCATTAAAGATGATGGTGTACGCGCTGTCGAAAGGATGGAGGATGGCACGGCAGTGCTTCATGGCTGGTCTTGGCATTGTTGGATAAAGGATCACACCATTGTCCCCCATTAGGGCCTCCAACTCTCGTTTCAAGTTATCTCGCTTCATGTGAGCCTCTGCATTGTCATCTCCCATCTTTGGCTGACCGCTGCAGAAATCCATGAGGGCCAACTCAAGACAAGGCAGAGTGTACTGAGAGAACCCGAACAGCCACTTCCCCAGCTCAAGAAAGGGGTTTAGTCTACCCTCTTCATTCATGAGGTATTCACGCGTACGGGGGCCGGTGTCCTCATCAATTATATCGGACCAGATGCTGAACGACTTCCTCAGTTGCTCCACACCACTTCTCTCTACTGTAGCATGAAGGTGGTGCTTGAGGTGTGCCTCTACCTGTGCGTGGACGGATGCCACTTCAGAACTCACATTGTTGCTTCCATTACTGGGAATGGAAACCACTTTCAGCAAAGCTACATCAACATTCTGTACTTTATGTGAGAAATTAGCACTATCAGAAGGGGAATTCCCTACAATCACATCCAGCATGAGTGGAAGATCTTTGGAATAGCGACAGAG
Source organism: Aplysina aerophoba (assembly GCA_949841015.1). Taxonomy (NCBI): domain Eukaryota; kingdom Metazoa; phylum Porifera; class Demospongiae; order Verongiida; family Aplysinidae; genus Aplysina; species Aplysina aerophoba. The sequence goes on along the minus strand of OX465036.1, from coordinate 7,783,255 downwards.
AGGTCCCGTGCAGGCGCAAATAGCTGCAGGCCCTTGCACAAGAGGCCAGCTGCCTTCCTGAGGAGAAGTACCAGCGCTAGGCTTGTGTCCAAATACTCCACAGCAGAAGGCAGGCATACGAATACTGCCTCCGGAGTCAGTGCCGATTCCAATGACAGATCCACCGGCAGCCAAAATGGCTGCTTCTCCTCCGGAACTGCCTCCAACAGAGCACTCAAGGTTGTATGGGTTGTTGGTTGTTCCGTAAACGTTGTTGTATGACTCCATCCACATGCAGCACTCACTGGTGTTGGTCACCCCCATTGGGATGGCCCCCGCTGCCCTCAACCTCTTTACTGCTTCTGCATCTTCACTTGCAACCACTCCTATCCTCTTCACCAGCCCTGCAGTGTGGGGCATCCCGGCCAATGCAATGCACTCCTTCACTGTCAGAGGGACACCAAGAAGAGGGCGTTCACGCAGGAGGGAATCACGATCCTCTGCAATAGACACGAGTGTATCTACTTCTCTTGCCTCTTTCAAAGCATCCTGATGGGAAAAGGCACAGGCTCCCAGTCATACACATACGATAATACAGTGTGTACGTACACACACACACATGCACACACGCACACATGCACACACACACACACACACACACACACACACACACACACACACACACACACACACACACACACACACACACACACACACACACACACACACACACACACACACACACACACACATGCACATGCACATGCACACACACACATGCACAAACACACGGGACTGGTAACTTGAAAGTAATATTGGAACAGAAATTTCCTCCTCAGTGAATACCAAAACCAGTGCGGCTAACAATACACAGCCTAAGCGTCCACTACAGGCAAAATGCCCATTATTAGGCCATTTGGCGACAAGCCAATGGAAAACACTAATAAACACAACGTCACACCACGGTTGTGCCGCATCGGATACAAAACTAGCTATATACTATACACAGGGCCTGTGTGTAGGGAAAACTAACCTCAAATCTATTGGCAACGACTGCGTTAATGGCTGAGTTTACCGCTTCAATGCGCTTTATGTATTCGTACATCACTGACTCTGCGGTGACTTCTCCCCTGCATATCATGCTCGCTACTTCAGTTGCCGTGAGCAGTAGAATTCCCGTGCTTCCGGTAGACTCTCCGCCGGCGGCCATTTTTAAAAGATCGCCCAAATCTAAATGTGACTTCGAAGCAATTGAAGTTGGAATGGGAGTGCAGTGAAGCCGGCATGAAGAACCGTTTCAAGGCCAAACCGAACGTTTCTGCTGCTCGAGAACGGGCGCTGTCTACGTCTGTCGATGGAAGAAATTTGCTAGGAAATAACCCTTCGTTACATTCCGAAACAGGTGCGTTTGATAGCAATCGGCGTTTTATCTCATAGTCGGTCTTTGCGGTTGTTTAACTAGATGTTCCCCTACTCCGCATTCTGCTTTCCTCTGCTTTAAGAATCATTTGTATTCTAGTAGCACTGTCCAGGGAACACCATGTTGACAACCTCCCCCCGGCCCTAAATGATTCCCCTGCACGACATTTCCCTCTGTACAGCTGTACTAACCCTGCACTTAGTGAACATTGAGTTTGTTTGGAACGCCGTTGAGAGTAACAGACGTTTCTCCATTTTCTCTCTCTGCAGCAGCAGCAGTAGCAGCAGCAGTGGTGGTGCAGTCATCGTCACAGGTTAGAGGAGGCAGGCAGAAGGAAGCGGAGGGGAACGGTGGAGGATGTGTGGAGGGCCATGCAGCAATGCCGAGGGTACAGCAGACATTACCACAGTTTGTGGATCCAACGAGCGAAGCAGGCCAGACTGGCTCAGTTGGCAAAGTGCTGGGCGAATCACTGCACCCGCAAGGTGGACATTTCCCTGATGAGGGTGTTACTCCTCTGGAACCCTTGGAGGAGTACAGTGACACTGCCGTGGGCAATGAAGTGACGATGGAGAGTGAGGCTGACATAGTGACTGGTAGTGCACTTGCACTGAGTGATGACAGCTGTGACAAGGGGGGAGGGGCTAGCTGCTCTTCATCCGTCTCCATTGGCAACCTGATTGCGGAGAGTTATGCTCTGTGTCGGGATGGTGTAGTGAGTGGATCCGAAGCTTTGGAGCATGACAGTGCTAGAAGGGAACGAGTTGTGACCACTTTGAGTGAAGAAGATGAAGTTGTGAGGTACTGTGTGTGTGTGTGTGTGTGTGTGCGTGCGTGTGTGCATGTGTGTGTGTGTGTGCGTCTGTGTGTGTGTGTGTTTGCATGTGGCTGTGTTGTGAGAACATGACCGTGGTGAGAGGCTGTGTAGGCATGTAGTCAGCAAGTGGAAGTTGTCACTTGGAGGATGAACATGTGATGAACATACGTCATTGCTTGACCTTTCTCTCGCCCTGGTCTTGTATATTCGTATGTGTACGTATGTACATATATTGTTGTGGTGGGGTCTGAATGATAGCTGCCCCTGCTGTAGTGATTAGGACGGAAGTAACTTTTCACTTTTGCTCCTTTGACTGAGCAGGTTTTAAGTGCTTCTTAAGTGTTGTCGTATATGCTGAAGTACATGTAATTACAATATTATAATTAGACAATGAACTGGTTCTCTTATCACGGGCCTGCTGCCCCCTTATATGACCATGTGGGACAACAGCAGTCAGCAACAAGTCTTACCATGTCCACCCAGAGTGGGAAGGGTCTGGTTGGTATGTTGTACCTGGGAAGGGTCTGGTTGGTATGTTGTACCTGGGAAGGGTCTGGTTGGTATGTTGTACCTGGGAAGGGTCTGGTTGGTATGTTGTACCTGAGTTGGTGCTAGTTGGTTATGTTAGTGTATGCATGTGCTTATGGTTGTGTATCGTAATACAATTTCCCATCAATGTGCAATAAGCAGCAGAGATCAATAATAATTACAGACTTACAGTATATGTACGTACGTGTGTACGTATGTCACGTTCATATACTGTACAGGGAACCAGAGAGATATTAAGCTAACACGTAGCAATAGTTCCAACAAGTAAGACGTTTCGACCGCGAAGGTCTTCGTCAGTTACAAAAGTTTTGTGTTTTGTAACTGACGAAGACCTTCGCGGTCGAAACGTCTTACTTGTTGGAACTATTGCTGCGTGTTAGCTCAATATCTCTCTGGTTCTATGTATTCCGTAGCATGAGCGTCTACGACATCACTGTACAGGGAGATCCAAATTTCACTATTAGCCTAGCCTCTATGTGGCAGACAATTTAACTTCATTGCATACACAGGTCCTAGACAAATGGCACTAACCCCTAACCTTGTACACACTTACTGTAGCACTAACACAGTACTCCACCTGCCCATTCTGTGTAATGAGATTCATATGTGGATCCTCTGTATACATAAGTATGTGCATGTATGTGCTATACCCACAAGTACCGGCTGTAGCAAGTGTCATGTATCCTTGCACATTCACAGCCAAAGTGAAGGAGCTGGTGAGTGTGTGGAGAGGGAAGATGTCACAATGCAGTCTTCACTTGCAACAGAAAGGCTCGTTGGATGGCAGGTGGGGACTGCAGAGGGACAGTCCCAACCATCAGCTAGCACAGCACCTACACATGATATGGTACGTACTGTATGTGCACTTGCACACTTTTTGCATCATATCATCACCTGTCACTCACACCCAACATATACATTACATGTTTTTGAACCTGATGAAGACTGTCGTGGTTGAAACGTTGTACTATTGCAATTTACTGTGCTGCGACATCACTACCGACATGCATTATACTACATGTTAGATGAAGCCAAACATTTATATACATACCTCATTCATGCATAGTTTGTGTGCCCGTCCAATGTTCAGGATGCGAGAAAGACCAAGAATGCCCCACAGGGGAAGCGCCCAGTTGCAGCTAAAGGGAAGGAGAGGGATAAGCAAGTGGAGAGTGAGAGTAGATCATCTCCCCCTCCTGCAAAGAGGTCTCGCAGAAAGTCCTCTAGAGACAAGCAGGTCAAGATTGCTCCTGACCTCGGCAAGATGACAATGGCCGAGCTCATCTCGTACAACCCCTCTGCCAACCCAATGCAGTGAGTGGCTTAGCCTAGCATGCTAGACCCTCTCACCACGGAAGGCGATGAGGGTCTAGCGAACTAGACCAATGCAGTGAGTGGCTTAGCCTAGCATGCTAGACCCTCTCACCATGGAAGGCGAAGAGGGTCTAGCGCTCAAGACCAATGCAGTGAGTGGCTTAGCCTGGCATGCTAGACCCTCTCACCATGGAAGGCGAAGAGCGTCTAGCGAACTAGACCAATGCAGTGAGTGGCTTAGCCTAGCATGCTAGACCCTCTCACCACAGAAGGCAATGAGTGTCTAGCACTCTAGACCAATGCAGTGAGTGGCTTAGCCTAGCATGCTAGACCCTGTCACCATGGAAGGTGAAGAGGGTCTAGCGAACTAGACCAATGCAGTGAGTGGCTTAGCCTAGCATACTAGACCCTCTCACCATGGAAGGTGAAGAGGGTCTAGCACTCTAGACCAATGCAGTGAGTGGCTTAGCCTAGCATGCTTGACCCTGTCACCATGGAAGGCGATGAGGGTCTAGCGAACTAGACCAATGCAGAGAGTGGCTTAGCCTAGCATGCTAGACCCTGTCACCATGGAAGGCGATGAGGGTCTAGCGAACTAGACCAATGCAGAGAGTGGCTTAGCCTAGCATGCTAGACCCTCTCACCATGGAAGGCGAAGAGGGTCTAGCGCTCTAGACCAATGCAGTGAGTGACAGCCTAGCATGCTAGACCCTCTCACCATGGAAGGCGATGAGGGTCTAGCGCTCTAGACCAATGCAGTGAGTGGCTTAGTCTAGCATGCTAGACTCTCTCACCATGGAAGGTGAAGAGGGTCTAGCGCTCTAGACCAATGCAGTGAGTGGCTTAGTCTAGTGTACTAGACCCTCTCCATGGAAGGCGATGAGGGTCTAGCGAACTAGACCAATGCAGTGAGTGAGTGACTGTGTCTCATGTCTCACAGTGCCCTCTTAGGTAGGGCTGAGCTTGTGGCAAAATGTTTGACACTACAGCTAATGATTGCCGTTGTTGTATATAAAGAAACTGAATTATATTTACGCATTAAAGTGTTTTGTTGCATGCTATCTTGAGCCACTGCCCCTGATGTGGCAGTCGGCAGGGTAGTGTGCTGTCAGATGTTCTGACTGCATGTTGTGGCACATTTTATGCATGGGGTCATGACATTGTGTCACAAAACTACCGTACTTGCTCTAGTGAGCTTGATCTAGTCTTGTGTGTACAGTGGTAGGCGGAAGTAGTGCATGAGAAGTGAAGTGAGTCTGTCAGATGTGACTTGTGGTTTTCCTCAGGTCTGCGTGTGCTGCCAAGGACAAGCCGCGAAATGGAGCTAGAAGGAGGGGGAGCTCCGAGTGAGTTTATGCAGGGTGGTGTACATGTGAGGGTGTACTGTGTGTGTTGCTGTGTGTGCAAGGTGAGGGTGTGTGGTGTGAGGGTATCCTGTGTAACGACTGCGGTATACGTAAGGTTGTAGTGTGAGGGTGCTGTATAGTTCTGGAGGGCGTCCTTTAGGGGGTGGTAGGGGTGGTGGTGTTGTATCATATGCGATGTCTTCCACATGCCATACGTACTTAAGGATATGTTTCATTTGTTGTGAGTTCTACACAGCCCCAAGCTTGTCACTGTGCTCGCCACTGTTGTGCAATCTCTCTCTGTTGTCTCACCCTCAAGGTCAGTGTCTAGGGCAGGGGAGCAGGAGGGTGTGTCTTCTACGGAGCCCCTCCCCCCTCCACTGATGTCATCCACTCCTGGCACGGGAGAGAGGGAGGGAGAGGGGAATGTGGATGGAGATGGCCGACTAGTACCTCAACTGATGGTCGACAAGGATGGAAAGATTGTTGTGAATGAAAACAGGCATGTGTGTGTGTGAGAGAGAGGAGGGTCTAGCATGCTAGATTATGTGCATACATGAGTGCGCACACTTTACATGTACATGTGTTAAGATGTCTGCTGTTGTGCTTCACTCCTGTACCTCTTGAGTCAAGCCGTGCACTTGTGTAGCTCCCAAGATTGTTACTGACACTTCCTTCCTCCCTTCTTCAGTATGGTTGTCCACTCATCACGAGTTGACCCAGAAATTGCTGCTGATAAGTGAGTGTGCATTGCATTAAGCACACACGCAACTAACTCATGTTGTCGCAACATGATTTTACATTCTTTGCTGTGGGTGTGGGATGGGCTCCGTAGAGTAAAGTGTTGCAGTGCAGTGTGCAGTGATGCTCTTGTGTGTGTGTGTGTAGACTGGAGACTGTCTACGAGATTGCTGGAGACTTCAGGCCCACCACTAGTGGGTCCACTAAGAGAGGAAAGATAAAGTTATGGACCGAGGATGGTTTGTGTGTATTGTATGTGCATACACTAATGTAGATACACAGATGTTTATAAATTCACAGTTTTGCATAATATTTACAATGTGCTGTCAATGTGGATTTCCCGGTGCATCAATCATGCCCAGAATGCGCTCAATATTGCTATGACAACGAGGGCAAGGTGGTCTGCCTCGATCACAAATATTGTATTAGCCAAGATGGTTTATGCACAGGATATTGGCTTCACTTGTCTGATGTTCCACTTTGAGCACAATCCTGTGTATGTCTGTATGTTACATATTTCCAGTTCAGTGTTCCTACACTGCTCCTGTGTTGTGTGTCTGTGTGTCCAGAGACCAAAGTCTTTTACCGAGCCCTCAGTCAGGTGGGGACAGACTTCACCATGATGACTCTGTTAGTGGAGGGACGGACTAGGGGAGACCTGAAGGTGTGTGTGTGTGTGTGTGTGTGTGTGTGTGTGTGTGTGTGTGTGTGTGTGTGTGTGTGTGGTGTGTGGGTATGTATGTGTGGGTGTGGTGTGTGGGTGTGTTTGGTAGAAGTACCAGATGTTCACAATGAACACATTTACTAAATGAGTGGATGTGGAGGAGGGGGAAGCCAGTTTGATCAGAGAATAGTGTGGGATATTGCTAGCACTTTGCAGACTATTGCTTGGTATATGGCATGTACGTAACATGTAATATGCCCATCACTTCTACACATGCACAGAAGAAATTTAAGAAAGAAGAGAAAGCCAATCCACACAAGATCAACTCAGCATTGAGTAAGTTCCTTTCCAATTTGTCCGGTAGACTGCATTGTGTTTGCAAGTCTTTGTTATCTGCCTGTTGTGAATGATCTCATTGGATGGAAGTTACATGACCAGCATCCAGCTCGATCTTCTATACATCCACTCCTTGCACTCTCTTTCTGTAGAGAGAAGAATACCCATTGCCACCACTTGCCCTATTCAAACAGCTTAGTGTGTGTGTTGTGTAGGATTGTGTTTACGGTGTGTATGATTCAGTGATGCCTACTCTGACGGAATTTTATGTTCATTTTGTACACATTTTTGCATGTAGACGTGTCATTGCTGCTTGGAAGGACATGTCATGATTGGCATGGCATCTTAGTACACCATACACTCTGTTATACATTGTATTTGATGAAGGAGAAATGGTAACAGTGTTTGGATGTCGAGATTGTGTTGCCTCACCTCCCACTTCTACCTCTCCTTAAGCCTATAAAGCCACCTTGAAGTTGGTACAGACTCAGCTACGGTGTAGCCTCTGTCCAATGGCGTTAGTTAGTGTGCAGTACGGTAGGAGCAGCCGGTTGTCCTGAACAATCACGTAGCTACCATGAACCGTTGTTGGTAGCCACCACGTAATTTTACTATTAAACTAAAATCTATAATTTACTACAGTACACTGTACCATTTGGTACAGTGTTCAGTACATTTGCTAAGATGACATACCATTGGCTCACGTGATCACAGCACATGCAGCCCCCCGCCCAGTCGTAACCAAGGCACTAGTCTCGTGAACCAGCCCCCCCGAGAGGTGGTCTGGCACAATTGCCCCCTCATTTAGTTAGCGCCCTAGGGGGCGCCTGCCACGATGTTGGCAGGCGCCCCTGTTTCTCGTGACGCGCACGTGATATATTCCTTCGTACGGACGTAGATAGTACGGACGAGGACGGCGTCGGATGGAGTTGAAGAAGGCTCTTTGTGAAGCAGCGTCGGGAGCTAATATCGGGACTGGTTAGGGGTCGTTTCCTGAGGTCGGTTGTCTCAACTGGTGACTCGAGTGGTGGAACTTGGTCCAGCAGTTCTGTCTCTTGTCCCCTGACTGTCGCATCTAAGGCTATACCTGTTATGTCCTTCAGCACGCCTAAAGACTCTCGTAACGCCTTCAACTTCTGCACGATCTGCTCTCCTAGCCGATAACAGGGCCTACATGCTACTTTCCCAACGATGCTGTCCTTTGTTTGCATCTGGAAGGCTTGCGGAAGGCCATTGATCCAGGCCGTGGTAATAACTCGATGGTACGCCGACTCTTGGCCGCACAAGATGCACTGCATAGCCGTTTAATCCACGCGATGACGGTGCGGACGACAACAACCTAGTATTATAGGGAGTGTCACGCACGCCCTATACCGAAAGTTTCCAATTAATCAAAATATTGAGCAATTGTGCCAGACCACCTCTCAGGGGGGCTGGTTCACGAGACTACCAAGGCACCAGCTAGTCTCGCGGCCATTTTGTTAGCGGAAGTGGTGGGCTGGGACGAGACTAGGCACCAGCGCCCTCGAATCAAAATGGGAGATCTATTCTCCAAGTTACTCTCTCCGCGCCCTGACTCCCTCCGAATTGGGCCGGAGATCAGTAGAGGAGCGTACGGTGTCGTGTTCCAAGGAAGACTCGGTACGAGGCCTGTGGCCATTAAGAAGATTCACGGAATGTTGGTGGAGTACGCGAGGGACACGAGGGGGGATCTTGCAACCGTGTTGGCGGACTTCCGTCGCGAGTGCGAGCTACTGGAGGCGGCGCGGCACGCGAACGTGGTCCAGTACCTCGGCGTGTTCAACCAGGACGGCAGCGCGCTGTTGGTGATGGAGCTGATGCAGGGGACGTTGGAGCAGTTCCTCCGAGACAACAGAGGGACGCTCCCTCAAGAGAAGCAGGTTAGCATCTGCCTGCAAATCGCGTCAGGTCTACTCTTCCTTCACCAACACGAGCCTCAAATTATGCACCGCGACCTGACTGCAAAGAACATACTAGTGAGCGACAATGGCAGAGTGGTGAAGATCAGTGACCTCGGTCAGGCCAAGTTCCGTCCCGCTGATGTGCAGTACCTCACCACCAGGGCCCCAGGGTGTGTCCCATACATGCCTCCAGAGTGCTTGGTGGATATTCCACATTTCACAGACAAAGGAGACATCTTCTCCTTTGGTGTTGTTGTCTTACAAGTGGCCACACAGCATCCTCCGTCATTTGGTCTAGTCAACATCGGTGCTATACCAGAGGTGGAGCGTCGGGAAAGAGACCTTGCTAGACTATCAGATGACCACCCTCTGAAGCCGACCGTCCTGAAGTGCCTGAAGGATGACCCAGCAGAGAGACCCACTTGCCATCAAGTGTGCCTTATGTTGATCCTGGACCCTCATGTGAACAACCCTGGGGTGAGTGTATGTAAATTCTACATTGTGTTGTATCCATTACAACACAATGTAGGTGAGGACACCTGCCACTGGTTGCCTTTTAATATACACTACTTTTGTGTTACATTTGAGAGAGTATTCGTATATTTTTGTGAAAAATATTTACATTTTTGGATAATCACATAATTTGAATCTCCCAAGGTAAAACTACTCTTGCTCTTAGTGACATTGTATGGATGAAGTATACTGTGTGGACGTCAATGATTGCTGAACTAAACTTTAACGGCTGAAAATCCATTTATATATCCATGATTTTGAAGAGGCCTGTGTGCACATCCATGATTATGTTATGTAAATCTACAAACATTTGTATAAAGTGTGGCATTTATTGGGATGAGCCTGAGCGAGCCCCACCTATAGTGTGTTGTATGGCTGATATTCCTGTCGCGATGTATGTATACGTGTCCTGTACATTCACCCAATAAACGTTTGCTGTGCCTGCCAGCTACAATTTTGTATGCAATGGTGTGCATATTATAACATGCTGACACCGGCTTGATTGGCTGTCTGGTCATACGGTGCTGCGTCTGAGCTAGAACACACTTGGTTAATTGCAGGAACAAACTTTCAAACAGTAAAGTTAAACAATAAGTTAGGTGTGGGTTGTCCAACTGTCGAGGGGCACGTGCCTCATCAATGAGAATTCAAGAAGGATGGGCTGTCCAGGTGAATGGACCAGAATGCAACTGACTGGGTAGTTGTCTGAAGGCACACCTCAAGAACAAACTGTGTGTGTGCACTCACTTTAGCCAGTGTGTGCACACACACACTGTTATGACATACTAAATGCTCTGGTCCTTTGCGTTTGGCCAGTCTGAATTACAAAATGGCCTCTCCCCTAAGAAGTAGCGATCTTCTGCCACAGGGTAGGTCGTTAAGCCATTCCTCTACGAACACATTCTGGGCCTCCCTCGGTGACTTGAAGCATTTTTAAGGCAACAGAAATCAATGAAGTCCTTTGCAAGAGTATATAGAGCGAAACGTGGAATCAAAATGCGATCTTGGACCCTGAAATAAAACAATTGCTTGATGATCTTCTCAAATGAGGCAGATAGTCACACGCTTGTCCTGTAAGGATTCATCTCAGGCTCAGTGGGTAATAAGCATTTTGAGGCGTTCCTTGCAGCAGCCCAGATTTATATCGGGAACAAACAAACAAGCCGAGAGTCGGTGCATTATAGTAAGATATATGCATAGTGTTTTGGATAGTTAGAGGTGTGGTCATTTCCTCTCTGTCTCTGTTATGTAGATTTTCCAAACAAGCCCACTGCTACATGGCAGCTCAACAATGCAATCAGTGAAGCTGCCAGATCTTCCCATACCAACATGTCATCCTTCAGCGGTTATGATCAATGATCACATCTATGTCTGTGGGGGACTCTGTGGTGATGTTGATTTAGCACGTCAAGTACAGGTGTATGATGTCAATCACAATGTGTGGAGCACACTTCCACACAGTCCACAATACCACAGCCAAGGTGTGGCCATCAATAGCAAGCTAGTGCTCATAGGTGGACGTGAGGCAGCATCCAAGGGAGTTACCAACCTTGTCAGTACATGGACAGGACAAGGTTGGCAGCAAGACCTACCACCAATGCCCACCAAGAGGATTCGACCAGATGTGACGACGTACCACACCTTTGTAGTGGTTGCAGGAGGGTTGGCTGAGGACAAGCAGACCCTTCTCAGTAGCATTGGCATACTCAACATCACAACACGCCAATGGTGGACACCGGCCAACTTACATCTACCTCTGCCAATGTTTGGCATGCAATGTGCCATTTCCAGTGCACACTTGTGTGTTGCAAGTGGTGCCATCAGTTTTAATGCAGCTACTAGTACAAGTACAACTGTCAATGACGTGTGGCAGTTGCCAGTGACTGCACTGGAAAAGATGCTCATTCCTGGACATGATGACTCACCACATCAGTGGACAGAGGTTGCTCCCACTCCGTACTTAAACTCAGCGATATTACAAGACACAGCTCATATTGTAGCTGTTGGTGGAGATGATAAATCAGGTGAACCAAGGTCTGACATTTTTGTCTACAATCCTGACAGTGGCGTGTGGTCCAAAGTGGGTCAGCTCGGTGTACCACGTACTCGCTGTGCAGTAGTGTCGCTGAGTAGGACATCCTTTATTGTGTGTGGTGGGTGCACTGACACAAGAGACCTACGTAACACACTTATTTCTTCTGTTGAATTAGTGCATGTATAATGGAGTACTGTTACCATAAATACTTTATGCATGTCTTCACACTTGTATATGCATAATTTGTTTGCATAGTATGTTACATTGTACTTTGTGACTGTTTGTTAAATTCCTTGTATGTTTGTATTATAATTTCTCAGTTTATAATTATTGCATGTGTATACCAAAGTATTTGCAGATTTATTGTACTGTATGAACTCAGTGTTGCATTAATGTGTATGTAGTAGGTATATACGTGTACATAGTTTTGGGGATCCCCCAACCCTAAATCTATATACAGTATGGCAGTGTTATATACAAGACCCATTCTCCACTCACGCGCTCCCTATAAAATATGGCGGAACGGCTGAGAAGAGTCTGGGTACGAGACTAGGCACTTGTGTCAATGGGAGATCTCTTCTCTAAGTCTCCGCGCCCCGATGCCCTCCAAATTGGGCCAGAAATCAGTAGAGGAGCGTATGGTGTCGTGTTCCAGGGAAGACTCGGTGCGAGGCCTGTGGCCATTAAGAAGATTCACGAAATGTTGGTGGAGTACGCGAGGGACACGAGGGGGGATCTTGCAACCGTGTTGGCGGACTTCCGTCGCGAGTGCGAGCTAATGGAGGCGGCGCGGCACGCGAACGTGGTCGAGTACCTCGGCGTGTTCAACCAGGACGGCAGCTCGCTGTTGGTGATGGAGCTGATGCAGGGGACGCTGGAGGAGTTCCTCCAAGACAACAGAGGGACGCTTCCTCAAGAGAAGCAGGTTAGCATCTGCCTGCAAATCGCGTCAGGCCTACTCTTCCTTCACCAACACGAGCCCCAAATTCTGCACCGTGACCTGACAGCAAAGAACATACTATTGAGCAACAATGGCAGTGTGGTGAAGATCAGTGACCTCGGTCAGGCCAAGTTCCGTCCCGCTGATGTGGAGTACCTCACTACCCAGGCCCCGGGGTGCATCCGATATATGCCTCCAGAGTGCTTGATGGACATTCCACATTTCACCGACAAAGGAGACATCTTCTCCTTCGGTGTCGTTGTCTTACAAGTGGCCACACAGCATCCTCCGTCATCTGGTCTAGTCAACATCGGTGGTAAACCAGAGGTGGAGCGTCGCGAAGGAGACCTTGCCAGACTACCAGATGACCACCCTCTGAAGCCGACTGTCCTTAAGTGTCTGAAAGATGATCCAGCAGAGAGACCCACTTGCCATCAAGTATGCCTTACATTGATCCTGGACCCTCATGTGAACAACCCAGGGGTGAGTGTATGTAAATTCTACATTGTGTTGTATCCACTACAACACAATGCAGGTGAGGACACCTGCCACTGGTTGCCTTTTACTATCCACAACTTTTGCGTGTCATTTGAGAGAGTAGTCGTATATTTTGTGAAAAATTTGTATATTTTTGTGAAAATCATATAATTTGATTCTCCCGAGGTAAAACTATTCTTGCTCTTAGTGACAGCGTATGGGTGAAGTATAATGTGTGGACTTTAATGATTGCTGGACTAAACTTTAATGGTTGAAAATCCATTTCTATATCCATGAATATTTTATGTAAATCTGTAAACATTTGTATAAAGTGTGGCATTAATTGAGGCGAGCCTGAGCGAGCTGCACCTATAGTGTGTTGTATGGCTGATATCTCTGTTGCAATGTATGTATACATGTGCTGTACGTTCACCCAATAAATGTTTACTGTGCCTGACAGCTACAATTTTGTATGCAATGGTGTGTTGCATCTGAGCAAGAACATACTTGGTTAATTGCAGGAAAAAGCTTTCAAACGATAAGTTAGGTGGGGGTTATCCCACTGTCGAGGGGCACGTGCCTCATCAATGAGAATTCAAGAATTAGGGACTGTCCAGGTGAAAGGACTGGTGCAACTGACTGGGGAGTTGTCTGAAGGCACACCTCAAGAACAATCTGTTGATTGGACTTTAATCAACACGTGCACACACACACACACAGTACACAGTGCATGTGTGTGATGTTTGCAAAAGAAAGCACTTCCTCAGCCTCGTTTCTCGATGCCTTGGTTGTGAAGCAATTTTTGTTCATCTATAACTTGGCTAAACTTACTATAATGCTATACTTGTATCTTAGTTGAGCAAGTGAGCTACTCTGTGTATTGCACCAGATGTATATATGGTCAAAATGAATGTCACTGTACTTTTTGTGCGATACATGCAGACACAGTCAAGCAAACGTCAGCATCCTACCTGTAGTTTATGCAAAGTGCATGAAGGCAAAGTGTTGTGAAAATCTGAAAATGAACAAAACTAGCATAGACTCCCGCCTTTGGTTGGCTTCAATGCTCCGGCGCTTCGACGACAGCACCCAGGTGATGGCGTCCCAAAGGTAGCACTCTGTCAATGGCACTTCCATGATGGTGCTTCCACAATGATAGTAACTGAGCGATAGGTCATGAGTGCAATGTTGATTACATTAGTCATAGTGTATATATATATAGCAAGTGTCATAGAGTACATATGCACTTCAGAAGATACTGTATGGCCGGAAATTTTGGCGGGAAGATAGATTGCTGAAAATATGTCATTTGGCGGAATTTACTTTGGCGGTTGAGCCAGTCTTAGCCATAATGATATTCATAGCAAAATGGCTAATCGAACGCGCTGGGAATTTAACCGGGCCGTAAGCTAGTTTCCGCTGAGTTAGGATGAAATCAGTGATTAAATGCAACTGAGAACTTAACAAATCGTTGCAACTCTTACTCTGAACTGTTTTCGTCCCATCGGTCTTTACAGTGACCGTGTACACGTCGTTTGGATTGCCTTCCTCGCGTTGACAGACAAGTCACCGCTTTCCTTCGGTGTACAAAACTCTTTGGAGAAGCAATGTCCCCGTACGCAGCTTTCAATGGTAAACTCCATGCCGACAATTAGACTGGCGCGTCTAGCTGTAGCCTAGTACACAAGCTATGATGTCGCAATAATGATGACATCATACTGTGAAGTTTTTGGCGGATGAAATATTGGCGGATTGCTCTCAAAACCGCCAATCCGCCAAAATAAATTCCCCGCCAAAATTTCCGGCCATACGGTAATATGGAATCTCACTATAGTGGTGAAATTTCTGAAGACACAACATACACACAGGGCAGATAGTTGCATGCTTGTCTTGTAAGAATACATTTGAGGCTCACATCAGCGGGTACGAAGTGTTTTGAGGCGTTCCTTGCAGCGGCGCAGCTTTGTATATGGAATAAACAAACTAATAATCGGTACATGATATATGTACAGATAATAAGATATATGCATATATGCATTTGTATCGAGAACAAACAAACAAACTGAGAATCGATGCTTTATAGTAAGAAACGTGGAAGCAAAATAGCATGTCCAACCCTAAAATGAAACAATTGCTTGATAATCTTCTCACATGGGGCAGATAGTCACATGCTTGTCCTGTAAGAATACATTTGAGGCTCACATCAGCGGGTAGGAATACATCCCATGCAGATTCAGTGGTAAGAAGCGTTTTGAGGCGTTCCTTGCAGCGGCGCAGCTTTGTATATGGAATAAACAAACTGATAATCGGTACATGATATATGTACAGATAATAAGATATATGCATATAATTATGCATTTGTATCGAGAACAAACAAACAAGCCGAGAGTCGGTGCATTATAGTAAGTTATATGCATAGTGTTTTGGATAGTTAGATGTGTGGTCATTTCCTCTCTGTCTCTGTTATGTAGATTTTCCAAACAAGCCCACTGCTACATGGCAGCTCAACAATGCAATCAGTGAAGCTGTCAGATATTCCCATACCAACATGTACTGCTTCAGCGGTTATGATCAATGATCACATCTATGTCTGTGTGGGACTCTGTAGTGGTGTTGATTTAGCATGCCAAGTACAGGTGTATGATGTCAATCACAACGTGTGGAGCACACTTCCACACAGTCCACAATATAACAGCCAAGGTGTGGCCATCGACAGTAAGTTAGTGCTCATAGGTGGATTTGAGGCAGCATCCGAGGGAGTCACCAACCTTGTCAGTACATGGACAGGACAAGGTTGGAAGCAAGACATACCACCAATGCCCACCAAGAGGTTTCGACCAGGTGTGACAACTTACCACACCTTTGTAGTGGTTGCAGGAGGGATGACTGAGGACAAGCAGACCCTTCTCAGTAGCATTGACATACTCAACATCACAACACGCCAATGGTGGACACCAACAAACTTGCAACTACCACGGCCAATGTATGGAATGCAATGTACCGTATCCAGTGCACACCTGAGTGTTGCAAGTGCTTGCATCAGTCATGATGCAGCTAATGGTACAGATACAACTGTCAAGTACGTGTGGCAGTTGCCAGTGACTGCACTAGAGGAGGTCCTTATTCCTCGAGATGATGACACACCACATCAGTGGACAAAGGTTGCTCCCACTCCGTACTTTGACTCAGCGATATTACAAGACACAGCTCATATTGTAGCTGTTGGTGGGGAGAATAAATCAGGTGAACTAAAGTCTGACATTTTTGTGTACAATCCCGACAGTGACGTGTGGTCCAAAGTGGGTCAGCTCGATGTACCACGTGCTCGTTGTGCAGTTATGACGCTGAGTAGGACATCCTTTATTGCGTGCGGTGGGTGCACGGACAGATGGAACCTACGTTGCAGACATCTTTCTTCTGTTGAAGTGGTGCATGTGTAATGGAGTACTGTTAACAATAGTCACAAATACAGCTGCATACTTTTCAAGCCATTATAGTTATTTCAACTGAGAGGTCTGAGCTTGATTTTATTTGTGCCGTAAAACCAATGTTTGCACTAATTGTTCGATTAGTGCAAGCAGCCCTATGAAGCCAAAATACATTGAAGCCGCATTGCTTACCAAAGGACAACAATGAGTGTTGTTGTCTTAAATTGCTCCCCTTGCAAGTTGTGTTGTGCTGTGTGGAGCAAAACACAATTATTTCTACACCAAAACAACTGGAAGGAACACACACACATACCTATGTATGCCATATATACTCTACACGCGCGTGCATTTGTGGTATTTACACATGCATGCATTTATTTTTATGTTATTTACACACACATGTGCACATGCAGATACACACATCTATACATATACTGTACATGTGCATGCACACACGCAGATACATACAATGTTCATACATTTATACATACATATGTACATAGACATGCACCACACACACACACACACACACACACACACACACACACACACACACACACACACACACACATGCACACACACATACATCCACACACACACACACACACGTGTTTGCAAGCACTTACCGATATATACCTACACAACTGACCCGACCATTTGCACAGCACACGCTGAACCACAGGCATTCACCAGCATACACTTGTATACGTAGGTATACACACAATGCATCTTATTCGCCCATCATCTACGTATGGTGTAGATTTTAATTATATACATACGTACAGTATGCAATTATGCACACACAAGTACACATTCATGTACATTAACAGTAATAAATACACATGTACATTATAATACAACATCCATGCCCATAGTGCCCATACATATAGTGCTCAAAGAAGACACAGTAGCTACAACAGTACCTATCTGTCCCCTTGTAAAACTCAACGCGCCGTCTACCCAAAGCACAGCTGTGAGTGTGTGTTTCATCTTGATCACTGCTGTGAAGCGGTATATATAGAGGTAATTTGCACCTGGAAGAAGATATATATATATACATACAGCAAGCTTGGCTTGGGATAACAAGTCGATATATATAGAATGATATTGTTATATACCAAAGACAAGAGTTAATTAGTAACAATGTGGAGTTTATGTAATCTGCATCCATAAACAGCAGGTACACATATGTATATTGAAAATGGTGCCTAGGAAGCCCTATATAAAAGATACTGTCAATTGGGACATGTGCAGTGTGTAGAACAGGGAGTTAAGTATTCGTA
Organism: Aplysina aerophoba; assembly: GCA_949841015.1. Lineage (NCBI taxonomy): Eukaryota > Metazoa > Porifera > Demospongiae > Verongiida > Aplysinidae > Aplysina > Aplysina aerophoba. Next base: position 7,765,491 of record OX465036.1, on the reverse strand, counting down.
TATATATCTGCATATGCAGTAAGACAGAAAAGTACATACGTAAAGAGGAATACCGGCTGACCAGATGTTTCTGTCACGTCAGTCCCACTCAAGCTCTGCTCAATACTTCAGTCCCAAGCCTCCTTCCCTGACTATAGGGGTGGAGCTGAATCGTGGTGCATATGGTACTGTGCATTCAGGACAACTGGATGGCAAGCCAGTGGCCATAAAACAAATTCACCTACTGCTGTTGAAGGCAGCAAAAGAGCAGGGTGATTTTAGCAAGATGATGAGTGATTTTCAATCCGAATGCCAGCTCCTTGAGCAATTGAAGCACCCTCATGTGGTGGCATTCAAAGGAGCGTTCTTCGACGGCACAACTGAAGCGCCTTTACTAGTTATGGAGCTGATGAGGGAGAATCTTCAGCAATATCTAAACCGGAAACAGGGCCTACTCAGTCAACTGGAGCAGCTGCAGATCTGCATTGAGATTGTGAATGCTGTCTGCTTCCTGCATGAGCGCACTCCTCCTTTAATGCACAGAGATCTTAATGACAAGAATATTCTGCTGTCTTCTGATGGAACAATAAAAATTGGAGACCTCGGTCAGTCCAAATTGAAGATGCTAGACCATTTGAATACTGTTCAGCCAGGTGCCATGGCCTTCATGCCACCGGAAGCATTGCAGCAGCATTCCTGCTATGACGAAAAGCTGGACATCTTCTCTCTCGGTGTGCTCATGTTGGAAGTAGCCACTCAGCAGCCTCCTCGTGTGAACATGTATGGCAGTGGGTTCATTCCAGAACTGAAGCGCCGTGAAAAGGACCTAGCCAAATTGGGTGGAGACCATCCGCTTAGGCCCCTGATTATCTCTTGTTTGGAGGACAATCCGAAGAAGAGACCAGACATTGTGAAAGTTCGCTCCAAATTGCTGTCCATAACAGAAAGAGTTAAGGTGATCTTAACTTCACACATACAAATAGCGCTCTACACGTAATATGGTACTGGTACTCACTGCCCTGTGCATATATATATTATCGCCTTCATTGCATCATTTTCACTCCATATATGACATTGTATACATATTTGCTTGCTGACTGATAAATGGCCCTCTCCCTTCAGCGGAAGTGTGCAGACACTACTGCTGGACATCTCAGTAAAGAAGTACAGAATCCAGCTTTGGTAAGCCACGTCGGAAACATCGGAACACGCATGTATATATAAATTTATGGCACACTTCCATAGTTTCCATACACATAATATACACACATGCACACACGCACATCACACAAGCAACACACACACGCACACAGTCACACAGGTTCTCATGTAAACCTACGACCGGCACTCTATAAACACTGCATCTTCTCATTTTTAAGTGCATGTCTGTATAACAAGGAGATATAGCATTTTGCCAAACGCAGAAACTCTTTGAAGTATAAATTATATGTAAGCTGTACTTTTGGAAGAATGACTGATAGTTAAAGCCAGCAGATTTCTTGATGATAAAGCTGCATTTGTATCTGTTTCAGCTAAATACTTTAAATAGTACTGAAACATATCATGCAGCCAACAGCTTCCAAGTACTGTATGTACTTATTATTATATACTATCACTACACAGGACATGCCGTTTATGTATATAGGCCAAAAGCAGTCATGCAGTATAATTCCATACATATTATAATAATAATGTTATTATATGCAATATTCTGCATTCCTCAGTTCTTCCAAACTGCTCAATTGCTACAAAGCACATCCAGGCTGTGCTCAGAGAAGCTACCAGATCTGCCCATTGCTACAGCGAGTACCATGGCAATTGCTATTGCAAGGGACGTGTACGTCTGTGGGGGAAGCTGCTGTGACGCCGCTTTGGGCCAGCTGGTGCAAGTCTACAACATGGACAGGAGAAAATGGAGCAAGCTCCCTCCTGCTCCTCAGCTGCACAGTGAAGCTGCTGCCATCTTTAACAAGCTTGTACTCATTGGTGGAGAAGATGCGTCATCTTGCACAGTAACCAACCTGGTCAGCACATGGACGGGACAGTGCTGGCAGCAAGACCTGCCTCCAATGCCAACCAAACGGCTCCGACCTGGTGTCACCACCTACGGTAACATTGTAATTGTGGCAGGAGGGTGGGCCGATGTTAAAAGGCTTCTGAGCACCATTGATGTACTTGTCATTCACATGCGCCAATGGTGGACACCAGTCAGCTTGCAACTACCCCAGCCAATGTCTGGGCTGACAATAACAACTTGTGGTACGAACATCTATGTTGCCGGTGCCTTCATCCACTGCACTACAGCTGCTGACATTGTGCAGACATCAAATAGGGTTTGGCAGCTTCCCATGAGCAAGTTCAGTAAGGTACTGGCAAATGCAGATCAGAGCCTACCACTTCAGTGGGCAAAAATTGCTGACACCCCCAACTATCGCTCAGCACTGTTACAGGGGACAGCACACCTCGTAGCCATCGGCGGACACAACCAACTGGATCAACCAACTTCTGACATTGCCATTTACAATCCTTGCACAAACACATGGTCCACAGTGGGCCACTTACATACTCCGCGTGACCGGTGCTCTGTTGCATCGTTCAGCAGGTTGTCGTTCTTGGTGATAGGCGGATGCAGCAACATAAGGGATGTTATAGGTAACCTGCTTAACTCTGTAGAGCGTATTCATATCCAGACACAGACTGGCACAAAATGACAGTCAAATGTGCCAGTTCCTGTACATTCAATTGCTTTGAGTTTCATACATCATGCTGCTTACCGTGTACTAGATATTTCTATATTATTAATTAATCCTTTTCTAAAATACATATGTACTAGCTAGGGTGAGGAGATTAATATGATGTCTGTCTGGCCCATATGCATGGCATGCATGCTCAATAGAAAGGCATGAGCATGCATGATCACAGTACATTTGCAAGGCACTTGCAAGCACACACACACACACACACACACACACACACACACACACACACACACACACACACACACACACACACACACACACACACACACACACACACACACACACACACACACACACACACACACACATACACACACACACACACTCCCACACACCTACACACACACACACACACACACACACACACCTTCAGGTCTCCCCTAGACCGTCCCTCCACTAACAGAGTCATCATCGTGAATTTAAGTCTGTTCCCAACCTGACTGACAAATTTGTTACGTAGTTGACAGCTATTTCACATCCGCTGTTGCACCGGTGTGAGGTCATCACCAGGAGTTCTCCCCACTAGACCCTAACCCGCTAGACCCTAACCGCAGGGGGTCGCATAAGTCTGATTGATTGAGTACGTACATACCGCTGTACATGTGGCTCATCCACATCCACCCAGGCCTATAGGAATGGCGTTGTCGACACTCCGAGGCTCTGAAAGGTACTTCTGTACCAAGCCTGCCTCTCTGACCATCGACAAGGAACTCAGTCGCGGTGCGTATGGCACGGTGCATTCCGGACGCTTGGAGGGGGAAGAAGTGGCCGTGAAAAAGATCCACGGACTTCTTTTGGAGGCGGGGAAAAGTCAGGGCGACTTGGAGAAGATGCTAGGCGACTTCCAGCAAGAGTGCCAGCTTCTCGAGCGAGTGGTTCACCCTCACGTGCTGAAGTTCAAGGGAGCGTATTACGACGAGACGACCGATGAGCCTATACTAGTGATGGAGCTGATGGCGGAGAACCTGAGGCAATATCTTGAGCGACAAATTGGGCAGCTAAGTCGCCAGAGGCAGATGGAAATCTGTGTTTCGATCGTGCGCGGTCTTCGCTTCCTGCACTCGCACTCTCCCCCAATTGTGCACAGGGACCTCACAGACAAGAACGTGCTGTTCTCCGCAGACGGGTTGGTGAAGATCGGAGACCTCGGTCAATCTAAGTTGAGGACCACAGACTACTTTAACACAGCCCAGCCAGGTGCGATTCCCTTCATGCCACCCGAAGCCATGAAACAACAGTCCCACTACAACGAGAAACTGGATGTGTTCTCTCTTGGCGTACTCATGCTTGAAGTAGCCACTCAGCAGTTTCCTTGTGTCAGTATGTTTGGCATTGGTATAACACCAGAGTTGCAGCGCCGCAGTGAAGACCTCTCCAAACTTGACGAGGACCATCCTCTGAAGCCGCTGATCCTCTCCTGTTTGAAGGACAACCCGAAGGAGAGGCCAGACATTGTGATGGTCCACCTTCAACTGCTAGCCATGTTGGATGGTGTTGAAGTGAGTGTGTTTGCTTTGTACAGACACACTGTGCTTTTGGGCCTCTACGCTTTATTTGATCCTATTGTGATCAGTGCACTCTGGGAGTTAACCAACTAACTATACAATTGTAATGGAGTCCATGAGAAATTCTGAATGATGACTGATGAATTCTTGCATGTTGTAAATGTATCAAAATCAATGCAGCTATGTCACACAGTCTTTGTTAGTACATTATCTATATAGTGTATTCTTACTAAAATTTGTCACTGATTCCTGATCCCCACCCTGACCCATTAGCTACAGCCTCCAGGCCCTACAGTTCCCCTCACACAGGTCGCTTGCAGCAACTGTGTAACAGAAGTGAGCAGCAATGAAGTCATGTGTGCATACAATGCATGCATGCATGTATCCCATATCTCTGCGTACAAAGATTGGGCAATTGTCAATGCTAGTACGATATCCTTGTTTGTGGCCTTTATTTTGGAAGCGAAACTAGTGAGTCAATGTTAGTTGAGCCTTCCTACTTTGGAACACTTTCAAACAAATGCGTAAACAGGCCAATTGGGGTGAGAAGTAACACACAATGAGATAGCTTCATGTACGTGAATGTCAAATTGTGCCTTAGTCTGTTGTTAACGGCAATGACATGGCTAGTGTCTTGTTAGCACAAATTGACATTGATCCTCCAACGTTAATGTGCAATTTAGCAATGTATACTTATATCTTATATACTTATGTGTGTGACGTCATCAAGATGGCGACGCAGAGGCCACGAGGTCGCTGGAGAAGACAGCAATTTCGGGGGGATTCACGCGAAAGTTGCGCATTTTCTGCAGTTGGAAGGAGCTGTACACGTACGAGGCGCACACAGAGCCAGCGATACAGCTCCCCATCGGCGACAGGTGCCGCTTTTGTCGTGGGTCCGACCCCAATACCATCAAGACCAGCATTCCTTTTGCCTCGTTGGACCTCCGCTCGTCCGCACCACCGTACCACCACACCCCCTGGGGACTCTCGAGCTGGCAGTCGGACCGGCCCACCCTTACAGTCTGATGCTTCTTACTTATATCATGTCCCATATTAGTAATATTCGCCTGTGGGACATGGCTAAATAAACAAAAATGTTTTGATAACACTTAATTCTTTTGATAACAGTGGAAATATCGTTTCCATGGCTACACATTTGACTGCGCACAATGTGCGCACGACTCAGAGGAATGCTTTGCCTTTAATGCAGTATTTGCTGCACCAATCTACACCAGTCGCAAAGGAAAGCATTCGTTCCTGTTTGCATCGAAACAGCAGCGTGTGGCTTCGTGCTGGCACATAACCTGCCACTTTACGAGGCTGTGAATAATGTAATATGACGTTTCCCCTCATTAGGAATTCAAGAAAATGTCACATGACAGTAGCAATTCGGCCGGCTGAAACTAGTGATTTCAGTAAATCGTCGTGTGGATAGCGAGCTTGCAAGATACAGACGCGGAAAGGGCTGTTTGCCAAAGCCTATATTTTGCTCTAACTTTCCATGTGAGCTTTTTTTCTACGACGTTTCTGTGGCAAGTGTAAGGTGCATAACTTGTAACAATGGCGCACGGCTTTAGTTTGTGCAATGTAACTTTGCAACGAAGTGTCTTATAGGAAATTTGCTCACATGGAAAAGTTAGAGGTGATGACTCTGCATTGTATCATGGTCTCAGATTCTACTTAAGCCATTCCACCGCTATCCACACCCACGATATGTGGTATTTAGCTAGGGTCATTGACTGTGACTTTACTCGCACAAGAGAAGAAGTGTTGGCATACACTTAGCGCACAAATGTAGTACAAGAGATGGGGTCGTATGCATATCAAACTTGTATTACTCGAGGACGTCATATAGGAAAAATTGGGGGATACTTGAAGACGATTTTACAATGCAGTGGCGGCCATATTTGTTTATTTATCCATGTCCCACATGCGTTATAAGGTTACTCTTGCTTTATACTTAAACTTGAGATGTGTCAGACGGCAGAAGGTGAGTGAAGGTCCCACCTAATGACTGACAGGGAGGCTTGGCCAATTTTACAACTACCGCTTTGATTTGTACTTCGCATCGTGGCCATGACCGAGACAAGCCAATGTGTCCACAACTGAAGGATGATGAATCGATCCGGAGTGGTTCAAGTCTAACAGACAAGCATTACATAAGACAGTATAATTCTTATGCAATTAAGCAATGAGTTACAGTAGCTCCTCTATACTTATGGTGGATAGTAAAAACAAGGCAATAAACAAATACGTATATGCTTTAAACATTAGTTACATATCTTTATCACAATTGTGAGGTGCAGAAGGGCTAAGTCACAAATTTGACTTTTCATTGCTTCTATCCATATATGTCACTCTATTATTATGGGTTTATGTAATGTATTATAGATGTTGCAATTTGTGACTGTAAATACTTGCATTTATATACTGTACTGGCTGTATTATTGTATAATTGATAGCACAATAATGATCGTTGCAGCTCTTATTTGTTAGTGTGTGCATGTTTACTTGTAACTCCAGGTGTTTGAAACTGGGCAACTGCTTACCAACAGAAGCACACTGCAGTCAAACAGTCTACCAGATGCTGATCTGTTCATTGCAACAAGTCAAGCCTCGGCAGTCATCATCGGAAAATGTGTGTATGTCTGTGGAGGAATCTGTCCCAGCGTTCTTCTGGCTCGGAGGGTGCAAGTATATGACCAAGATATTAAGACATGGACGATACTCCCTCCTGCCCCTCAGTTCAACAGTGAAGCAGCTGCCATCGAGAACCAACTAGTTCTTCTTGGTGGGCGTGAGGCATCATCTGGTGCAATTGCCAACCTCGTCAGTACATGGTCTGGGCATGGTTGGCAGCAAGACCTGCCATTAATGCCCACCAAGAGATTCCGTCCCGGCGTGATAACATTTGGATGCTTTGTAATAGTCGCAGGGGGGAGGGCTGAGGACAACCAGACACCCTTAAGCACTATCGATGTTCTGAACACCACCACCCGACAGTGGTTTACCCTACCTCACTTGCAACTCCCTTGGCCCATGTATGGGATGAAGATAATCATGTGCGCTGAGAGTATATACATTGGAAGCGCTAGCATCAGCTATAATGTGACTACAAACTCGGACACATCTACGACGAGTGTTTGGCAATTGCCAGTGCATGTGCTCAAAACGGTACTTATGAACGTGACTAACAGGCCAAATCGTCGCTGGATTGAGGTTACTTCCACTCCAAATTATGGCTCAGCATTCCTACAAGGTACAGCCCATCTGGTGGCGGTGGGCGGTTATGACGAATCCTGGAAACCAAAAGCCGACATTGTTGTGTATGATCCTGGTTGTGACAAGTGGTCCAGAGTGGGCGAACTTCATGTGGCAACTACCAGGTGTTCTGTTGTGTCCCTTGATAAGTCATCCATTTTGGTGCTTGGTGGACGCAGTGATGTAGCGGATGCCAAAACGTTACTCAGTTCAGTAGAACTTGTTCATATGCAATGAGTAATACTTTTCATGCATTGAAGTGTATAAAGTTTCAATCTTAAGCGACATAATCCACCTAGCATGACTGACCTTAACTTTGTAGCAATCATAGCACTATATTATATATGGCTGGAGGGAGGGATTATGATGATGCGTGCAAAATTCTACCGTGCACATTCGCAGTGCATACATTTGTATAATTGTATAGTGTCACTGTCACGTGATTTGAACACGGGGTGCATGTGTGCAGCTCAAAAGCCGGCGACTAAAGCTGGATAAGGAACGTTTACCAACACATCCAGGAACTTGATCAACTAGCTACGTCAGATTTCACGCCAATGGGCAGCATTTTCGCGAAAGTTTTTCCTCGTGATGACACCTTACTTTTGGGGGAGAGAATTGGCAGAGGAAGCTACGGAGAGGTGTACCGGGGGACTCTGGGTCGGAATCGAAGGCCGGTGGCAGTGAAGAAGATATATGACATCTTGCTGATCGCGGCACGAGAGAACAGACAATCATTACAGCGCCTCGTTGGCGAATTTCGCCTCGAATGTGAGCTCCTGCAAGTGGCTAAGCACCCGAACGTAGAGTTTATTGGCGTCTTCTACCAGGGCGAGGGCGAGGAAAGCGCATTGTTAGTGATGGAGCTCATGGAGCAGACGTTGGAACACTTCCTCGAAGACAACAGAGGGACGCTTCCTCAAGAGAAGCAGGTTAGCATCTGCCTGCAAATCGCGTCAGGCCTGCTATTCCTTCACCAGCACGACCCCCAAATTCTGCACCGCGACCTGACTGCAAAGAATGTGCTGATGAACAAAGAAGGCAGCATTGCAAAGATCAGTGACTTTGGTCAAGCCAAGTACCGTCCCACAAGCGTTCAATATCTCACCACCAAACAACCGGGCACCATTCCCTACATGCCTCCAGAGTGCTTGGTGGACAGACCCCATTTTACACATAAAGGTGATCTGTTTTCCTTTGGCGTGCTTATGCTTCATGTCACGGCCCAGGAGCCACCGTCGGTTGGATTTGTGATACGGGAAGGTCAGCCGGAGGTGGAGCGTCGAGCAGCTGACCTGGCCATGCTGCCTGCCGACCACCCCTTGAGGCCACTCATTCTTCAGTGCTTGCAGAATGACGCTGAAGAGCGACCAAGCTGCAGTGACGTCTTGCACTACTTGCTTTTCGGGCCACAGTTAAATATTCCTTCAGTGAGTGTTTGGTTTGTTCACCTAATTTCTATTCAGATGTGCGGGAGTGATGTTGCTACAGCTAGAAATAGCAAGATAAACTATAATAGGTATTGGACGTCACAATAGTGACATCTATTTATCTATTCTAATTAACTGACAGCAAAGGTGTTTCCTATATCTTAATGTGTTAGTCTGCTTTGTCCGAGTTAAGTAGTGCAGTGGTGAAGAGAAGCTATTGAAGGCCATGAATAGGCTTATTCAACAATAGTAAATACGGCAGTGTACTGAAAGCCAACCTGGAGTGCGTGTAAGGGAAAAGCATCACAGACCAGTGTTTCCCAGTTTTCATTTCATATTCTTTTCTTTCAACCGACTTCTTGCGCACTCCTTGCACACTTTACACGGGACACCTATGGTCCCCAGTCATGTATGAAGATGTGTAGAGGTATCTGAACCTCTATGAAATCACCACTGATTGTACCCCTATTGCGCCCCTATTTGGAGAAGCATGAAAATTGTTTCCCATGCACAGACATACGTACATGAATGCCACCATTTTGTTGCATACGCTCTATAGCTTAACCAGACCCACAAGGCTACCCCCTTACATATGCGTGCCTTTCGTTGTACGTAGGTCTTATTATTGAATCACATGCATTGTGGTCCCCAAGCTGTTTGTAACAGGGTTACACATGCAAAACTCTTAAACTTCTAGAGCATGTGTTATACGTATATGAGTTTCTAGGAAACCTTGGTTGCAACTGCACTATTATAACTCTCTGTTTAATTTGCCTAGGTTCTCCAAACTGCTTCACTGCAGCAGAAGAAACCCAACCTGCATTTTGTAAAAATGCCCGATCTACCAGTGGCAATGGCATTTGCCGTAGCAGTAATCATTGCCAGGAATGTGTATGTTTGTGGGGGAGCCTGTGGCGATGCCAATTTAGCGCAACTTGTACAGGTGTTTGACCTTGACGTGGAATCATGGACAAGCCTCCCTCATGCTCCGCTGTACAACAGTCAAGCAACTGCTATCAACGACCAATTGGTGCTAATTGGAGGACAAGAAGCAAGTTCTCGTACCATCACTAACCTCATTGTGACATGGACTGGACAATGTTGGCAACAAAACCTTCCGGTAATGCCTACCAAAAGGGTTCGGCCTGGTGTGATGAAACTTGGTAACTTTATTATTGTGGCAGGAGGGATGGCAGAAGACAAACAGACTCTTTTGACCAGTGTCAATGTGCTAAACACCACTACACGCCAGTGGTGGACACCGGCCAACCTACAACTTCCGAGGCCAATGTATGCAATGTCGTTAACAATCTGCTCCACCAATGTCACTGTAGCAAGTGCAGTCATTGCACCCATCGCCTGCAAGAGGGTGTGGCAATTACCCGTGACAGCGCTCAAGAGAGTGCTGACAAGTGACAACACTACATCACAACATGTACAGTGGACTGAAGTTGGTTCCACACCAAATTACCTCTCATCAATTTTTCAAAGCACAGCTCATATTGTGGCTGTTGGTGGGCGTGACTCTTCTACCAAACCAACCTCAGACCTCGCTCTTTATGACTCAAACTGTAACAAGTGGTCCGTAGTGGGCCAGCTACTTACACCGCGAATGAGGTGTACAGCAGTATCTGTTAGTGCTAATTCTTTCCTGGTGTTAGGAGGATACAGTGATGCCTGGAACCCACGAAACACTCGCCTCAGCTCTGTAGAGCTTGTGCATGTGTCATGAAGCTGCATGCATGTCACAGTAGCTGGTCTGTGTGTTACTACCAGTGTTACATCCACCTACATGTACATACACTGATGGATGCTGTACCTTTGATTAATAATCTATTCTATGTGTACAAAATTATATACTGTGTCATGGTCATCCTGTGGCACATAAAATGTTGCTATAGTTATATACACATATATATAATTATAATTATATATATATGTGTGGGAAATGCATTGACTAGGTTGCATTGCAATGTAGCTAAGTCAAACCAACTTTCGCGATGCCTCTGTAGAACGTTGCAGCATTGATACCTTTGTCACTCACAGCTGTAAGTAGAGACACGAAGGAAGAACCTGATGCCTTGTGTATAGCTACAGGTCGATCGGTCTACTCTGACGGCGCCAACAGATTTTCCATGAACCAAGTCCAGGTGTACAAGTCAGCCATTTTATGCAGACACCGCACGTGATCCATCACCAACTCGGGCGCGAGCGGGAAGTGTCGTGTAGTTTTTATGAACAGGTCCGGGAAATTATGCCTTTCTACGCAGTTCGACGAGGGAGGAAGCCTGGGATCTACGAGTCCTGGTAAGTAGCTATCGTGAAGCCATATTATACTTAGTGTGAATGTATGATTTAGCTATAGCTACTTCACGAATACTGACACTGATAGCTTTATTTACTAGGGTCTAGTATCTATGATTTGGCTAGCGGACCTGGCCTAAATAGCTACGTGTCGTCTGTCTTGACCATTGAGGGTAATTAGCTACAACCTGCCCTATTCTCAATCGTGTGATGTGGTGTGTGGTAAGGATAGTGAGTTCCCATAAACTCCTAGTTCATTGATGTTCATTCCCTATAACTAGCTAGCTACGTATCTATGATGTAGCAATAAGTACCCAGATCCATTTCTGCAATCCACCAATCTGGAGAAACAATAGGTTCTGAGTACAAGATCTGGAGAGAAACATCAAACTACATAATTATGTAATCTATGACATGACTAACACTAAACACATGTCACAAATTGCATGGTCCCTTAAGTGACTTGTCATTTGGTGGTCCTGTTTTACTGATATATTGTTGTACCACTGCCCTCCTTCACTGTAGGGATGAAGCCAAAGAACAAGTCGATGGTTTTGCCAAGGCAGAGCACAAGAAGTTTGAGTCCAAAAGGGATGCCAGGAAATACATCTCGGCTCTGACGAATGTGAAGAATGTACCGCAAAAACGACATGCTACTCGCAGTGAAGGCTCTAACAAGTGAGCGTTTATTATGGAATTTGGAAGGGGTTCATTGCTGCATGAATGGCGAATAACAAGGGAGGAAATTGTATTCAAACTTAGCTTAAACAATGCAGGGTGTTGTGACCTTTCTAAGGTCTTTATCATACAAGTGCATTGCATTTTGCAGTTGACAAAAGCCCTGCAGTCAAAACATTCTACACTATTTTCAACCTAGCCTGCATGTTTGAGAACTCCCTTGTTCTTTTTTATTCATGCTTACTTTGTGTTTGCCTCATAAGTGTAGGATCTAAGAGCCTCAGGCTGAGTGCCTATCTGGCTCAAAAATGTCACCAGGTTACTAATTTTCACTTAGCTAACCTGGGCACTCTTACCGGAATAAATTACCTCATTAATAGTCAGCGATAAGATGAAAGGAAAATATTCATAATGTTTTCTAAACGTGACTTGTTACCTGACAATTTCACAGAAAACGTCGTAGGACAACGGACAAGGATTCTTATTATGCTGTTCGCATTGGAAGGCGTCCGGGAATTTACCGCACCTGGTAAGAGAAGTTGATTGTCAGATCACTTACAGCTTTAATGTACAGTACACCCTACATGTGATCCACAGATGCAATCATATTTTTGTGATGTATGTTACTGTTGTTTAATGTCAGCTCAGTGTTGTGTTGGTGGTTAATCATAGACTTCTTATTGTGAGCTACAGTTAGTTACTTACGCATCTTTTTACCTTTAGTTTATTCCTTGTTGGAAGTCCCCTGATGGTTGACCTGTAGTTTGTTAGTTACAAGACAGAAGTGCATGGAGAGAGTTGGCAAAATAGTGTGCATATGATAGCTCAGTTATGTATATATGTGTATTTTGCTGTGACTTGCATATTCAAAAACTCAATGTACAGAACATACAAGTTGTATAGGAATATGAATATTTTGATTTTGGTTAGTTCTCCTTTAGAGGTACAAACATTTGGTTAGGTAGCTCACCAAAAGCTATAGTATATCTTTGAATGTTTAACTAAAACAACATTGCTTCAGAGAATTCTTTCCATACTGTATGGATGTCTATCCTGCAATTGCATGTATAGGGCTGAAACTGAGGAACAGGTTAGAGGCTACGCAAAGGCTGAGTACAGAAAATTTAATAGCGAGGAGGATGCGCAGACCTACTTGTCTGGACCAACAGAAGTGCCCGAGAGCATGACAAAAAGTGACAGTGAGAGTCACATGGATGAGCGGGCGTCATACAGCCAGTAGGTTATTCAGGCTTGAATGTATTATCTACGAATAGTATTTGAATGCTAGTACACATGTATCGTAACAGTTGATTGGAATTGCTGAAGTACGTGATATATGTACTAGATTCATATGTATATATAGGCCAACAATTGAGCGTGATGTGGAGTCTTCCCGTGCTTCTGCTGAGAATATCAAGAAGGTACGCGCACTTTTACAATCACTGTGTGCATGGCATAACACTAGAGTACCTCAAGCCATATACTTATTTGACACATGCAATCGCATGTGTTGAGAGATAACATTTTCATAAGTTGAGTGCTCATTTTATCTATCTATGCACATATACAATGTGTGCTCTATTGTTGCTGTCATTGAGTGTATAGTGACACTGATGACATTTACTGTGGTCTAGATGATCTGTTGTTTCACAACTACATCTACATATACCTACATACAGGAGCCAATCACAACACTGCTTAGCAATCCCAAGAGTGAGTCAGCCACAAGTGACTCCATTCCTGATGCAGCTCCTTCAAAAGGTATGTAGGTAGAATGTTTGGTAAAATTAAGCTTGAATTTGTGGTTGTGATTAATAATTCGATAATATTATGCAATTCAGTTAAGTTAACTTTTGGAGAGGTGTTGAAAGGAATTCCTGCATAATGTAATATATATTGCTGTGGTAGGCCTCTATTCCATAAGGCTTGCATTCAGAATTCTGTCTCGATGGATAAACTAAAGTGTCCCAACTACACAAGCCCTACTTGTGCATATCTCACCAATTCACCTGATGGCCATGTCCACCAGTGCTCCTGCTTGTGCTTCTTGCAGGATGGGGCGGCTTGAAGGAACATCGCACAGTATTTGAAGAAAAAATGCCAACGCCTGCAATCATATCTAAGCTTCATGCCGTAGGGCTTTTATTGGAATATGAATATGCAGAGCTGAAAGGCGAGATGAATTGCCCAATAAAAAACCGGAAGCTAATTGACTTTCTGCTGTGCAAGGATCCTGAATTGGTAAAAGATTTCAAGAAGGTGTTAAGTGATATACCTGGATATAATCATCTTGTGCAACTGCTGTAAGTAAATAGATTAATATTTGAGGTACGTACGTACGTACTTCCTGCGTATGACAGGATGTACAAGACTTTATATTATTATTACCCTTAGCTTGCTGTAACAGCGATTAAAAATTACGTAATATATATAACCATGCATGCATTACAATTATACATTTTATATTTTTTGACTGAATTAAGCTGGAAATGATTATAGAATTTAAGAATCTATGAATATATTGTAATTCTATCAGCTACATATTATAATTATATAAACGTTATAATTATTAGAAAATAGTTAAAATAAAACTCGTTTTCTCCCTGTATGGTCTGACAGTCATGTGTAGAGTGTCAGCACTTTAGCGCGAACCTTCCTGTGTTTAATATTATAAAATTATTATATATACGTAATTAAAAAATTGTAGTCCTTTACAGGCCAAGATTATTAACCTCTATTAATGACTTCAGAAATAATTAATAATCTTTGGAATACTTTATAGTATCTAACTCATGACTATATTAAAGCTAATACGGTTAATTGTCCTGTATGAACGACCCCCATGCGTCTCGGGGACATGTTCTAATGATGATGATGATGATGATGATGAAAAATAAGATTTTTCTATAATATATTAAATGTATGGATTTTCAGCTGTGAGGTAGCTACTTCATCACAGCCGCTACTGTAGAGGTGTGCCTGCGCTTCTAGCATCCAATCCTCAGCATCCTACTGTGGACATGACCAACTGTGAAAGCGACTCCAGTGAGCAGAGCAGTTCTTGGCTAGTCTCTGTAGCCATGCAATCGACCATCGCTGTGGACACTCACAGTGATGTAGCTAGTAACCATATTAAATATAATGCTAGAATATGTATATATACACATAGGTACGTAACTTCCTTCACATGTACATTTCATTCCCACACTTTGGCCCTGCTTCATCCCATGCAACCTGAACTTCTCAAATAGCTAGCAATATTCACACGGCGAGGAAGAGAGAGGGGAGATGCGAAAAATCTTGCAGTCTGAAGTTGCAAAACACTTCTGATCGCAAGTTCACTTGTGTGCAGTATCCATGAAGTGCGCAATGTGCTGAATTCCTTTGCTGTGAAGTGATCACTGATGCAGCTGTACATCTGTGAAAAGTCGTACGTAGCACACAGGCAATAAGACTTTAGTGATAAATTAGAAATAGGTATGAATATAGAGGCAGCTAGGTGACTGAATAAGGATAAAATGGACATGACAACATAGCTATATAGACACATGGACAGGCATTCACACGATGATTCGATCTCATACCGAACCGAAGACACCGACGGTCACCCCAGCTATGCTAGATGACGGCCGGAAGTGCATGGAGTGGGAAGAGTCTAAGCGGCACGCAGCTAAGTGTCCCCCTCCGAAAACGGTCCCCTCGGGCCGTTTTTCGGCAAGGAGCGCTTGCCGTACTTAGTCCCCCTCGTTCGAATTGTGTCCCCCCCCCCCCCCGGCCGTATGAAGTACTAAAAAGCAGTAAAAGAACAAAGCCTTGTGGAAAAGCAAATAGACGGATAAAACGTAACGGCATACTCACAGACCACGCGGTTGAAGGCAAGCCGCCGTCGCTATATCGTGAGCGCATCTTACTGGCTGCGTAATACGAAATACGCGCACCTGGATATAGCTATCGTTGCTAACGTCGTCTTCACTCGTCGTCGGGGTAAGCTTTAAGCTTCACTTCAACCTTAACTGCCTATCCACAGTGCACGCTGTGCTTACCTGCGCACATTTAACCATCGGATTAGAGAGAAATATGCCGGGTCGGCCAAAACTGCAAGGGGAAACGGTTGAGGGGGACGTGATACGGCAACGACCGCGCTGCCCCAATGTCCCGGGGAGACCGAAAAAACGTTGCCGAAAACGGTCCGGGGGAGGGGCATCGGTGTGACATGCAGATATCATACATTATGTCATCATGCTCTGAGGGGGGCCCAGTATATATAAGTGCGGAGCTACGTACCTCAGTAGCTGTATAATGGTAAAGGTGCATAACAGTGGAGTTATCCTGTAGTCCAAGCAGTCGATCTCAAGTAGCTGAATATCTGACAGCAGTGCAAGATGAGCAACTCTAATAACAGCTCTGTGGACGTATGTGTATCACAATTCAGCCAGGACAGAGTGCTCTTTCTTATAATTATCTTGGTTACCACAGGATTCAATATTCTCATTGCTGCGGCTCTGATTGCAGAAAGTAAGACTATATATAATCGGTCGATTCGGGTGATCCTCATTAACCTCCTCTTTTCTGGTGTAGTTTCATCGATTGCGATCATCATTTATGACTGTTCCGTCTTCTCTGAAAAGAGTGATCTAACCATAGAGGAACAATTCAGTGCCGATACACCGTGGTGGCAAGTTGTCATAGTGATATTCTACTTTGGAGGAAGCAGTCAGGCCCTGTTTGCTACAATGTATGCTGTAGTATTGTTCCTTCTTGTAAGGTTCTGGGCGAAACGTGTAATTCAAGAAAGGTACACCAAGTATTTCATCATTACAGCAGTTGTCATATGGATAGTGGCATTTCTGTCAGCATCTCCGCTCATGTCTAGAGATGTTACCTATGACAGTGCCTTAGAAAGCTGCAACTGTTTTGCATACTCCACTAGCTTTGTTGCACTGTACAGCATCCTCTTCTCCATCCTTCCCGCCATCCTTTCTGTAACTTTCCTCATCGTTACCGTCTACTACTACAAGCGATACACATCAAATCATGAAACTAACAAGTTTTTGGCAGGCCTCCTCAAGTTTGCTTTCTTTCTCTTGACCATACAGACCGTCAATGTTGCTGCTTATGTTATTCTCCCAATCATGTACATTAATCTGCTACACAGATTATTTGATGACACATACTTTTCTTTCCGCTCTCTGTTTGATGCTATACATTTAACTGCAATTCCCACTCCAATATGTGTTCTTGTTATCATCAAACCAGTGCGTGACACTTTGACCAGTTGGGTAACCTGCAGTTTCCTTCGGCAGAAGTACTCCAGCACTACCAGAGCAACAGGATCAGACCCAGAATCAAAGCAACAGAGACAGCGTATGAATTAGACTGATAATGAACCAACAACATGCAGTTAGTACCGTATAGCAAGAGTATGCAACACCTCACATAGTCACATGCGCCTTGTGTAATAGTTTACTATAGTGAATTATAATTGTATAATTATGAAGTATCAGTTTGTGAGCTGGTAAAATTGGAGTGCTGCAGGATATCACAGCTTAGGGGGAAAGGTGACAGGAGAAAAGGACGACTAAGCTCGAACTCGGGACCTATGCTCTAACGGTGTGACCGGCACATAAGGTCGATGGGAGATTAATGATCGTGATCAGTTCCCGTCGTAGCTTGCATAGCTGAAACTTCACGTTAGAGTGTACATTCTGAGTTTGGGCTTGGTCGCTGTTACATTTTCGCTTGTTGTCTTCCCTATGAGCTGTGATATCCTGCAGCACTCCAGTTATAATTATAATTTAAGTAAGTGTCTATAATTATACATGTACAACATTTGCTGACATCCATGGTAATTACACACCACATGCATATGCTGATCAATACATGGTCAGACTGACTCTAGCTACATTTCAAGTTTGCCCCCACATGAGACACCAGTATATGGACCGCAGTTAAACTTCGCCTTGCTCTTTACATGCACAGGAACAAGTATTTTTCGAGTTAAAAAACTCGTGGGGCGCCAATGGGGCCCCCCAAACTCGAACTACTTGTTAGTAATGGTGTTCACATTTGTCATGCCATTTAGCATAGACCCTCTAAGTCCTAGAATGACTTCAGGATGCACCACGCAAAAGTAGCATGAATGCAGCAGGGTTTTAAATACAAACCAAGAAGTTGTGCCTAAACATCCACACTCATTGGAAAGTTGGCAATTGCATGGGAAAGTGCATTAAGTGTTTGGATGTTTTGCACAGGATAGTGCCCTGCAGTTACACAGCTTCATGCACTCTGATACCTAACTGTTCTAATCCAGCTAGCTAGCTAGCTATTCAGTTGCCTTGCCCTCAATAATATACCATCTACACAAATTAAACTGATAGCTGCTATCAAAAATCTGAAATCTCACATGAGAGGATAGCACTGAAGCTAACAGCTGAAGCAGTAGTCTTCATGTTACATGCAGAACCATGCGTATATCCGAACATTAAACCATACAAAAAAAACAAAATCTGAAAACAATATAGGGGCGCCTCTACTGATTTTGTCATGAATGACTATAGCTTCCTTGAAATAGCTGCTGTGTGCTATGCATACATACATTGTAGCAAGATATATTGGTGCATGCTTGCATGCTTCCTCTGTGTGCATGGTGGCCTCATTATGACATATATATCATGATTTTAACATACGGCTGATATGAATATATATATGAGTATCACTATATTTACACCTGTGCTTTCAAACAGCCATGCTCCTACAGTTTCTGATTTTCCACCACTGCAATATATGGACGTATAAACTGTGTGTTTTTATACATCTACATTTCCCAACAGTGTTGCTTTGGATAACTATGACCAAAACTAAAATTTAATACTTTTAGTATGCGGTTTCAGCCATTTGATTAACTAAACTATGGAACTATTCAGCAGTGCTACCCTGAAACTAAAACTAAAATTGGGAGAATTAACAATAGTGACTAAGAACTAGTACAGTCAATTTCAGAGTGGTCTATTGTCCAAATGGCAAGTGCCAAATGGAAAGTGCTGTGATGTCATTATATGGCATCACTGATGTGATCATTCAGAGAGACGCAGCAAGCTAGGACCAGGAAAGGAGCCACCGAATAACAAATCTGTAAGCTGTGGGTCCACGTCTGCCACGTCTTGTTATGTTTCAGACCATATAGAAATGGCGAGCTAAACGTTATACTGTGGGGACGCCATACAATGACATCCATACTCATTTACAATTTGCCATTTGCCATTTGGACAACCATTTTGAAATCAACTGTAGTGCAAATTGTACAGTAGTGCACATACACAGAGTCTTTACTGGTGGTCTTGAGACTCTGTTTATGCATGTAAGCAGCTGTCTTTGATATATATTGTAGGTGTGAAACCACAAGCACCTACCACATGCCCAAATTGCATCATACTTGGGACATCAATGTGACACTGTCCACGTGTGACTGTGTATGGCGGTTTTACCATGTGCCAATGGCTGGTATAGTACCGGTTGGCATCGAGACAGTAGAGTTTGGGATTATTTTGATTTCGTAGAGGAAGACAATAAAAGCATTTGCAAAGTGACAGGGAAGGAGTGTGGTAACAGATTTGCTGGCAAGTTTCCAACAAATTTACGCAAGCACTTGAAGAAGAACCACGTAGAAGCCTTCAAGGCACTAGAAAGGAAAGAAGAAGAAAAGAAAAAGCAGCAGAATGAGAAGGCGATCGAAGAAAGCACCTTCTCCATGTACCCCATTGAGCATTGAATCCTGTTTCTTGGGCACAAAGCCTTATGACAAGAGTAGTGTGCAACATCAGAGAATTTCCAGGATACTTGCCATTTTCATCGGTAGTAGCTACCAATGTGCCAAACAGTTTAATTGGTAACTATAAGCAATGACCAATTTCGAGATTATGTTAAAGAGCTCAAACCTCGGTATGATGTGCTGGGTCATACAGCAATGAGCAAAGAGCTGGACCTACGTACTCCTAATGAAGATAAAATGGAAATTTTAGCAGGGCTCCATGACTCGGGGAAAATAGCCCTTACATTAATTAGAGTTGTGGTCCAAGAAGGGCATGAGCGAGTCCTTTCTTGGTGTTACTGCTCACTCTTTTGTTAGGAAAAGCCATAAGCAATTAACGGTCACACTTGGCATAAGGACGTTCTTGCCCCCACACACAGCAGACCGGGTACTGGAAGTTCTAAGAGCTGTACTGGATCGTGAATAACGGAACATAGAAGAGTTGAGGATCAGTAGGGTGCTAACTAGTAAAGGGGCAAATATGGTTGCTGCTTTTATAATTACCAGAAACAACATTTCACTTGACAGATCTATAGCTAGAGAAGGCACTGCCAGTAAAGCTGCACATGGCAGTCCTGGTGAAGATGTCAGCGATCTGGAAGATACAAGGTCCAAGTGATTCTGGGCAGATGAGCAATGAATCTGATATGACGATGCAATTGGAGCAAATAGAGAAGATGGTTACAGCAGAAATCATGGAGTTTGAGGAAGAAGAGTTGCATCATGACTTGCTCTTCTCTAGCCACTTAAGCTTTGCGCACACCCTTCAGCTAGTGGCGAAGTTGTTTGATGTTTAATTTCCTCCACGATGAAAAGGATTATTTCAAAGGTGCACCGCTTGGTTGCAAAATTTAATAAGTCCGTCAAGGGTACCGAGAGGCTGATTCAATTATCTGGCAAAAAGCTTGTATCAGACTGCCCTATATACACCACGATAGAGTTGTACATTCTCAATTGGTCTTGGCCTGGGACTGCTTACAAACAGTGACTGGAAAATGCTTGAGAGCTACAAGCAGCTGCTTGAACCATTATTGTTATTATAAATAATACACAAAACCATACATGCATGCTATATAATTAATCATTTATTGTGTGTCAAGTGTGCAAAAATAAACACGAGAAGTCATGAAAATCATAGTCTGTATCACACCACAATCAGCTACAATCATAAAATTATGTGAAAGAAAGATTAAATCTTCACGCTAAACATTCATCATTGTTCATTACATACATTATATACAAAATCTCATGGATGTTGCATTATCATGATGGAGACCCAGTTAGTGAAAACATTGAGGACAACGACCTCCAGAGCCTCCCACACTGGGAGAAGAAGAAGTGGGTCCAAAGAGCCGCTCGCACCGGCCACACACGGAACACAATGCGCTCAAATTGTTCAGTGTGACCAACCTAAGGGTGAGATTACAAGAACAACATAATATGTGCTGCAAACCTAATGGACACGCGTATTTCGAGTTAAAAAACTCGTGGGGCGCCCCAAGCTTGAACTACTTTCAATCGTGCCCATATTAGTCATGCCATTTAGCATCACTCTAAATGCTAGAGTGACCCCAGTATGCACCACACAGTCCAGAGGTAGGCATGAATGCATCAGGGTTTTAGATACAAATCAAGACAGCTGTGCCTCATTGGAAAGTTGGAAATTGCACGGGAAAGTGTGATAAATGTTTGGATGCTTTGCACAGGTGCACATGTCTTGCAGTTTCACAGCTTCATGCACTCTGGTAGCTTCCTAGTTAACTGTCCAAAACCAAGTAGCTAGCTAGCCATTCAGTTGCCTTGCCCTCACTAATGCCATCTAGTTTCACAGCTTCATGCACTCTGGTAGCTTCCTAGTTAACTGTCCAAAACCAAGTAGCTAGCTAGCCATTCAGTTGCCTTGCCCTCACTAATGCCATCTAGTGGGCTCCATAGGCACCTATCATCTTTTTCCTCTGGACATTTTGTCTGTTTTTCCCTTTTTCTTAGTTGTCTGCTTGCCCCATGCACGCACACATGAACATGCACACAATTCACACACCCATGTAAGCATGCACACACACCAGCATCACCATCTTCCACACGCTTGGTACACGTGCACATACATAATGTACAGTACATTATGTATGTGCACGTGTACCAAGCGTGTGGAAGATGGTGGTAGTAACTATACCACATACCTCCACATACATAATTATACACAAGACAACACCAACACTACACAATCGCACACACACACACACACACACACACACACACACACACACACACACTCACACACACACACACACACACACACACACACACACACACACACACACACACACATACACACACACATGCATACACACACACATGCATACACACATACACACTACCACTACTACCACCACCACACAGTGCAAACTGCAATGCGCGCCCATGAATAATATATACAGTAAGATTCAAGAGTAGAATAGAATAATTATATAGTGTATGCATTCGTCACACTTACTTGTGTATCAACTGCATACGATACGTCTTTGTGCACAACGATGAGAGTTAAGAGTCGAAGGCGCTCAATTAAGCGAAGAAGGAAACTGCTCCGAACAATCCTCTCCACGCTGCCCTTCAACATGTCACACATCACAAAGTGGGCAGGAACTGCAAGAAAAGAGAAACGGCAGCAGATACATGCCCGCCCATAGGAATGTGTACATACATACGCACGTACAAGCAGGCTATCATCCTAATCATTACCTTGCAAGTGCGCCTGTGATGTGATGTGTACATGTATATTATTGGCATTAGGCAAAGTGATGGAGCTAGTGTTGTAAAGCACACATTACACAAAAATTCTACACACATAATCCAGTTCTTTCGTTCTTCTATATATCTACGTATGTACGTACGTATGTATATCGTCACTGAATGAATCCGAGGACGTATATACAGTGGGATACTGTATTGTGTGTGCTCCAACTCTAAAGTACTGCTGCACAGTATAGTAAAACATTACCTTGAGCTGCAATGTCAAAGTACATCCTCACTCCCAGACCAAGCTGACGGAAACTGAAATGGAATCAAGTAGTAGCCGCAATGAAGTAACATACAGCATACAGATGCAAGTACGTAAACCCTGTAACAGCTTCATAATGACTTCACTGAGTACATACGTAAATGAGGAGTTTTTACAAGTATTTCCTGACATGGCTCATTTATCACCCAACCGCATGTTTATTCCACTTTAGGCACATCAAAGGAAACACAAACACAGCTCTATTAAATTACATGTTACAAGTTTTTCCATCAACAAACCCATCTCAAAATACACAGGGTCACAAACTCTCTCTGACGGTGGACTTGGCACACAGGTTCACAGTCCTTGAATGCATGTGTGTGCAGGTATGTATGCAGGTACATGCTGAGACTCACTTGGGGTGCACCCATGCTGTGACCACCTCATAACAGCTCTGTCTTGGTTGATAATGTGCAACTTCCTGCTCATCACCATGACGACCAGCGACCTCTTCCACAGGGGAAGCCACAAGCGAGCCCTCCTCAACTGCGAGCACTTTCTTTCCTTCTCTCCTGCTGCTTCTTCTCGTTCCTGCACTCCTACCACTTACGGTCTCTCCAACAGCATAGCCAATCACATCGCGCACCTGAATAATCATATAGAGTGAATGTGTGAAAGCATATACGTAGGGTGGCATGGTATACAGGGTGGCATGGTATACAGGGTGGCATGGTATACAGGGTGGCATGGTATACAGGGTGGCATGGTACACAGGGTGGCATGGTACACAGGGTGGCATGGTATACAGGGTGGCATGGTATACAGGGTGGCATGGTACACAGGGTGGCACGGTACACAGGGTGGCATGGTATACAGGGTGGCATGGTACACAGGGTGGCATGGTACACAGGGTGGCATGGTACACGGGATCTTCGTGTGTATATAAATGACAGGTACACTCAGTGCGGTATAATCATTACAGAGGTATACTTGGGCTGACAATACAAAGCAATAGATATGTTCATCTGTGTCATTTCATGTACGTAAGACACTCCTCAAGCTGGTACGTACATACGCATGCACATACGTACATATGTACATATACAAGCACAAACATATGTATGTACTGATCAGTCAGCCTAGCATGCTAGACCCTTCCTACCACAAGGGCTGTGGATTAAGAGGGGGAAGAGGGTCTAGCATGCTAGACTGATGAGGCTCAGGGAATTCATATGGGGCACTACAATACTAGCCAGAGTGACAAAGCAGCACTATATGTACGTATGCCTTTCAACTGGGAAAAGCATTAAGATTGTGGCATTTCTTGCTTCCAGTACATACTGTGAATGTGTGATCTAGCTGGATTGGTGCACTTCCTTCGATGGTCTGGCCAGAGAGAAAGAAGACTACCACACCAGGGTAAGTCTTGGGGACAGTGGAAGTTTGAGAAACAGCACTGGAGCTTTCTGTAGTGGGTTAGGGGTAACAGGAAGACCAGGATTATCAATAGAAACCATGCACAGTAATAATGTACTACTCAGTATACACAAGAAATGCATGTGTGCATGTCACACAACATACATACATACATGTACGTCTCCCTGAAGGCTACTCTTGCACCACCCAGCCAGCTCACCACTATTCTGCTGGACTTCCCTTCCTAAGAACTTCATGTACTGCTGGAGTGTCTCACAGCGGTCACGCCCACCTCTGTACCGCCACACCCTGCATCGTGTACAGAGTACATACAGTACATAGATTGCATACAAGGACACTTTATTAACGTGATGTGTCTCTATGACAGCACATGAACGCATTGGAGCATTCCAGGTAGTTCTCCCATTACACCAGATACGACACGATTGTTATAATTATACCTTTTTTTTTTTTTTTTACATAGGCCATGTACACATGTTAGTGCAGGGTGCCACTTCATCGGCAGCATGTACACTATATACGTATATACGTATGTATGTATGTATGTATGTATGTATGTATGTATGTATGTATGTATGTATGTATGTATGCATGTATGTATGTATGTACGTACGTATGTATGTATGTATGTATGTATGTATGTATGTATGTATGTGTGCAGTCCACATTCCTAGTGTCTATACAGCACCTGATGAGTCATACTACAGTACACATTGTGTCCTACACAACCTCCTCACTGTCACGCAGCCTCACCTGTCCTCGTTGTTGAACACCCAGTGCATTAGTTCCACCTGGAACAAGTTGGGAAGGTCCTGCAACTTGACAGTAACAGTCCTCCCCAGAATCAGAGCTTTCAGGGCAGACAGCTACACACACAGAGAGACATATCGGACAACTGCATACATACATCCATGCAGCTAACAATACCACAAAGGAGAGTGCAAAGGACACTGCTCTGAGCACCAACATTACCTTGGTTCGCTGTATTTTCGTTCTATTAGGCACCTGCTCTAGATATGTCTTCAGTAACATACAACAAAGGTAGAGTGAAGTGGGTGTTAACACATGAGCACAAGCACTCTTGGTGGGTTTCACACTCAGCACCGCGCACACCACATGGACCATGCACTCCTGCCACTGGTCAGCATAGACACCACTCTCCTGCAATATTCCACCTCACTTACGCTACCTAACTGTATGTACACAGCCATTCACTCCCACCTCCTGGGCATCTCTCCCTCACTCCCCTCCATCCTCCTAACGTCTACTTTCGCACCCCCACCTCCTCACTCCCATCTCCCACACCCCTCCCATCTCTCCCACTATCCATCTACTGTATATACAATACCTCACATCACTACCTCTCCTGCCCCAACTCTTGCCCCTTTCGTCTCACACAATCTACCTTCAACTCAATGGCCTGCTTGGGGTACTCATCAAGAAACTCCCTTGGATCCACCTCCTGGAGCCACTCTTCAAGATGGCCGTCCACAAACACTTGAATGCGGTGTACAATCTCCTTATTGGAGCACGACTGAACAGGAAAGATGGATATAATGGCAGTTTGATCCTTCAGGTAGAGCACAATGAGAATGCACACATATACACACAGAAGAGACACATGGTCAGATGAACACTGCTGCGCACTACTCCCTAACCATGTCATATCCTACGTACATGTTATAACAGCAGTAGGCCATAATGAAGGGGGAGTCATCATGTTCTAAGCCATAATGAAGGGGGAGTCATCATGTTCTAAGCCATAGTGAAGGGGAGGGGGTCACTACATCTTAGGATATACTCACTCCCCACTTCACTGAGACCTAGGCCGTAGTGAAGAGGGAGTCATTATAACCTAGGCCGTAGTGAAGAGGGAGTCACTATAACCTAGGCCGTAGTGAAGAGGGAGTCATTATAACCTAGGCCGTAGTGAATAGGGAGTCATTATAACCTAGGCCTAGTGAAGAGGGAGTCATTATAACCTAGGCCGTAGTGAAGAGGGAGTCATTATAACCTAGGCCGTAGTGAAGAGGGAGTCATTATATCCTAGGCCGTAGTGAAGGGTGGAGTCATTATAACCTAGGCCGTAGTGAAGAGGGCAGGGACACTATATCCTACAGTATGACCCTATCCTGCACTTGCCAATAACTGGAGAGCAGCATGTCTCAACTCACAACAAGATCAGACGATGCCCCAATAGACTTCTTCCACTTTTTGTGATTGAAGCCCTCTTGAATGATGCTGGCGTCTTTCTGGCCTGACTGGACAAGCCTTGCAATATACATGGACACTAACTTGCCCATGAACCTGTGAGGGAGTGTACATATGCATGAACAATGCACAGCCAAATAGTAACAGCGTGATTGAGGCATCTGTTGAAACACAACTTTCAGAACTGTACACGCATGTATGTATGTATGTATGTACATACAAAAAAGCACAAAGAGCGAATGACAGTGGGCTTGCTTACATATGTACAAGACAATATGTAATGTTGAGTATATACACTTTCCACACATATATTGGTAACGGTGCTGCTGTTTCAATACAATGCCAAGAAGATTTGGCCTTACAGTATCTACAAGCTCTAGAATACAAGCTCTAGAATACAAGCTCTAGAATACAGGCTCTAGAATACAGGCTCTAGAATACAAGCTCTAGAATACAAGCTCTAGAATACAAGCTCTAGAATACAGGCTCTAGAATACAAGCTCTAGAATACAAGCTCTAGAATACAAGCTCTAGAATACAAGCTCTAGAATACAAGCTCTAGAATACAAGCTCTAGAATACAAGCTCTAGAATACAAGCTCTAGAATACAAGCTCTAGAATACAAGCTCTAGAATACAAGCTCTAGAATACAAGCTCTAGAATACAAGCTCTAGAATACAAGCTCTATAAGTACACATGAATGTGACTTAGTACCGGAAGCTTTGCATCCGTGCATCAGTCAGCAGCTCCTGCATCACATGGTCAAACATCATGCCAGCCAGGTCCTTCGGTAAGAAAATGGGAATACACTGAGTTACACTAGTTGGGTACACCTGCACCATGTGGCACATACCGCTGTGCATGCGTGCATGTGTGTGTGTGTCTGTGTGTGTGTCTGTGTGTGTGTGTGTGTGTGTGTGTGTGTGTGTGTGTGTGTGTGTGTGTGTGTGTATGTGTGTGTGTGTGTGTGTGTGTGTGTTTGTGCGTGTGTGTGTCTGTGTGTGTGTCTGTGTGTGTGTGTCTGTGTGTGTGTGTGTGTGTGTGTGTGTGTGTGTGTGTGTGTTTGTGTGTGTGTGTGTGTGTGTTTGTGTGTGTGTGTGTGTGTGTGTGTGTGTGTGTGTGTGTGTGTGTGTGTGTGTGTGTGTGTGTGTGTGTGTGTGTGTGTGTGCATGTGTGTGTGTGTTGTTAGATGTTGCATGCAAGTTTATTTGTGGTGCAAAATACATGTGTAAGTGCATGCATGCATATGTACATACAGACATACATTACGTATCTCTGCATGAGTAATGCTGTAGCATTACCATACCCTGTAATAAGTACACGTACCTTGCTCAGCCGTGACTTTTGTCGCTGCAGCAGTTGGGGGAGAGCTGAGCCTTCAGAGGTAAGTGCAAACTGAGGATACAACACCATGTCTTGGCCGCATCGAATGCGCTCCGGCCTGCACATGATAAGGGAGTCGAGAAGGAGTGCCACTGCAAGAATACACACATTTAGACATCAGCTGAGTATCCTATCAAGAAACTGGTAATGAGGCATACACGTGACACCTTCAAGTTGGCAAATCTTTAGAGGTACGTACGTACGTACGTAGAGGTTGCATGGCATTGTACCTCCAGAGTGCACTCAATTCATGATTCAAATTTTGTATCAATTCTGTAGCCATGGTAACCCACCTGTAGTCGTAGTAGGTTCTCCACTCTGCTGAAATGTCGTGCTGGCAGGTGAGGATGCTCCCAGTGACCTCGGTGGGAACCGACTGTCTCAGCAGTCTCCATGTGCTCTCATTGGGGTAGCCCTCAGGGACCACAATGGCGGGGATGAGGGGGTCCTTCAGCAACCGTGCAAACATGGTCACCCACACCTGCATGAGTATAGGATGCACAGAGTGTGGAGAAGTCATTACGTATGATGCTGGGGATACACAGTGCACTCTAGATGCATACATTTTAATGTACGCACAAAACAGGCAACTTCTGTAGCAATGAGGGGGTTTGGTGCATCCACATACGTGAGAGTAACACGTTGTGTCATGTCATGTGGTATACTGTACATAAAAGCATGCAATGCTGTGGATTACTGCATGTAACAACACTATAATAGGAGCCCACCTTTGCAGTGTCGTAGGGGTGACCAGAGGAATAGGACTTGAACAAGTAGGCACCTTTCACCAGACAGGAGAAGGAGTAACATACGTAAATGTGTAAAGACAGGAGCTTGAGTTCACACGCCATTGAACAATGCTGGCTTGGGACATATGTGTGTGCACCTTCTTCACAGAAGAGCAGTTCTGCGTTTTCCACCTCAGTCCCACTTGCATCATAGACACTGATGAAGGCACTGTCACAACGGACTCCAATCTTCAGCAGAGAAAGTACACACACACAGAAGATAAAAGCGTACTACCAAACTAATGCACTATGTAATGTGGCACAGCATGGACTAACGTACAGTACATTAAAACACAATGCTTTATTCTCTCCTATCTCCCTACCAGAAGAGGTTATTTCAAATGAAGCACAGTATCTATGTAGGAACAGTACAGTGTGTCAGAGAAAGGATATTAGAGTACATACAGTATGCAGCTTGTAGCTGCTTCATATGGCAACTGAAACCATTATAATTGTATACAAATGCATTACAGTACTTTCCCTTGGCAAGGAGGTGAGCATTAATTACCGAGTACATCACAGGTTCACTCCGCAGCCTGTGCACGAGTTGTAGTGCACTCTAATAAGGCAAGCATGTGCCACACCGGCTAGTCGTTGCAGTCTTGTGCTACGTACGTACAGGACACACTCCCAACCAACCTCCAAAGGCCTCGCTCCCAACCAACCTCCAAAGGCCTCACTCCCAACCAACCTCCAAAGGCCTCACTCCCAACCAACCTCCAAAGGACACACTCCCAACCAACCTCCAAAGCCCTCACTCCCAACCAACCTCCAAAGGCCTCACTCCCAACCAACCTCCAAAGGACACACTCCCAACCAACCTCCATAAGCCTCACTCCCAACTAACCTCCATAGGCCTCACTCCCAACCAACCTCCATAAGCCTCACTCCCAACCAACCTCCAAAGGACACACTCCCAACCAACCTCCATAAGCCTCACTCCCAACCAACCTCCATAAGCCTCACTCCCAACCAACCTCCATAGGCCTCACTCCCAACCAACCTCCAAAGGCCTCACTCCCAACCAACCTCCATAGGCCTCACTCCCAACCAACCTCCAAAGGCCTCACTCCCAACCAACCTCCAAAGGCCTCACTCCCAACCAACCTCCATAAGCCTCACTCCCAACCAACCTCCATAGGCCTCAATCCCAACCAACCTCCATAAGCCTCACTCCCAACCAACCTCCATAGGCGTCACTCCCAACCAACCTCCATAGGCCTCAATCCCAACCAACCTCCATAAGCCTCACTCCCAACCAACCTCCATAGGCGTCACTCCCAACCAACCTCCATAGGCCTCAATCCCAACCAACCTCCATAAGCCTCACTCCCAACCAACCTCCATAGGCGTCACTCCCAACCAACCTCCATAGGCCTCAATCTCAACCAACCTCCATAGGCCTCTCGCAGTGCTCCCCATTAGGTGCATAGCAACCAATGATCTGACCAGCACAGCATCTGGAGGAAGAGAGAGAGGGAGGACATTCACTGGAGGTGGAAAAGAGTTCATGGTTTGAAGACTTCCAAGGCTAGAGGGTGTGCACCAAGCAGTTGTATCCTTACGTATGCGTAACACTGCATTAAGACCAATTACACAACATAACAGAAGTACTCTAACACCATAATTACAGTACATATATATGACAAACACAGTATACAAGTTCTATACACTTACATACTGATGTATGCAACCTCCAAACTACAGTGTATGTACATAGTCACATGACTGTCACATGACTTACTTCATACAATCAAGGAAAGAGGTGTTCAGTGTACACGTGAACTGCTGAGGTCTCCTGGGCTGTTCAGCCTGAAACGGGGGGGGGGGGAGGGGGGGGATTGGGAAGAGAGATGAGGGACATCTGCAGGGAGTGCACTCGGAGTTCTTATGCAGCGAGCACAAATTTAAGTGTAGGGCTGCTACAGAATGCAATGTTTTCATACATTTTCTATAAAGGGAACATTGATTGTAAAGCAACAGTTACATGTATATACGTACGTATGTACGTATGCTGAAGAGGAATGTTGTCAAACCTGTTTCTCGCTGCTGGACTCGAGCTCGTCCTCCTTCATGAGCAAGGCAATCTAATGGGGTTCCAAGGATGAAACCTTATACACACCACAAATGGACTCACATTACACATGCTAGTGAAAATACATACAAGAATACATACATATGATGTATGGACTAATGCATGCACACATGCACACACAGCATGTACATAAAACGTCATACAGATAGGAGTGGGTTGAGTCAATTCCAATATGTACTTTAGTAAGTTTAGGTAACTCCTAATAAACACACTGACATGTTTGTTACAGAAATCAAGAGCAGCCCATCCTGCCTCTAACCTTCTTCTCCTGAAAGTGACCCTCCTTAGCTGCCCCGAGGTGCTGGTCGATTGTCTTCACTGCCAAGGCGCGGCGACCCTGTGAAGCAGTTGGGAGACAGCGAGAGCACTGAGCATGCATCATTGGAGACACAGACATAAACTGCGATGGGTGGACAATCAGAAAGAGACAGGCAAAATATGTGGGGGGTAAGCTTTACCTTCAGCTCTGAGAGGGTAAGCTCATCTGAAAACAGCCTCTGTACCTCTACAATCTCTCCATCCACTGTCAACTGCAGAAAGTAAGTATATAGGAATGTAAGAAGAATTTACTAAATATCGGCAGACACGCAGCTGGAATACTACAACATTTACTCATTATATACCATTGCCATTCTTGTAGTACCAATAAGGACAACTGGTCGGACTATAGCAACAAGTAGAACTCTTATAGCACATGCTCTGTAATCTTGATCTTGCCTTCCAGACCACCAATTTATACTCATCAAGTGATTACAAAATGGAAAGTAAAACTTTAAGAATGGGCTGATAGGTGATAAAGTAACCACAAGTAGTGTGATTCAAAAACAGTGATACTTCTCAGTACAGGGGCCAGGGAGCATCACATCTTGGAACACTGTTTCAGTGTCCTATTATAATTTTTTGGAAGGGCTATTGTGTTACTTCAGGTAGTAACTGCTGAAGTGGTGAACTGGCTGTGGTAGCAAGCCTGTCAATTAAAGTTGTCTAAAGTAGTTACAAGTTGTCTCTATTACAGAATGGCCAATCACTGAGTGGGCATTGTTTTGTAATGAATGGCATCCTGAATTGATATGAGAGATGTATGTATGTACATAGGGAGGATGGGTTAGAGGAATTGTGTTAGCGGTGTATGCAAGGACAGGATGCAGACAGTCATCAAATGATGCATGGAGAACAATTTGCACCATTGCAAAACAGCTCCCAATGTTATGTATGGAAAGGAATGTAGCTGGAGTCAGTCTTGTGTCTGGCGGCATTGTACAGACATTCTAGAATGAAGTTTGTGGTTATGAAGAATGAGGAACCAATGACAAGAATTTGTAACTGGAAGAACAGTACAATGGCTGGGTGCCCCCCTCCTGCGAAAGGGCCCTACGTAGTTCAAGTACATTGTGTTCAGAACCAACACAGGAGTTGGATACAACTTAAGAAACCAGACAGAACACCTTTCAACCAACCACCAGAACACGAGTAATACGTAAATGTTAATGAGTAGACACAGTCACTACCTGTGGGAGGGACTGGTATGTTAGTGAAATACCATACAGCCTGCCTGAACTCTCAGAGTAGTACAGAGTGTGCACATGCATATAATATAATATATACTATAGTTATTCTATCAGTATAATTATGTATACCTATGTGTAGTATGACGCAATACACAACTCAGTATATAACATGGCTGCATGTGAAATGCTAACGTGCTTTCAAGACAACAACACAGAACATGTATGTGCTCAGGTTAAATTATACATAATCCACTACTGTGTTTCATGTATAAACTAATGTGCTTCATCTTTATGCACAAGTACCCATCAGGAATGCCTCAATGCACTTAGGCACCAACCATAATTCTTTTGTGCTAATGATATTTGCAACCACAAGTGTTTAGCATCCACAGATACCTTATGCAGGCGGGAGGACAATACTCCGGGTTGCTGATTACCACTTAGATCATTTGGTTTGGATGGGTGTTGGATGCAGACAGTTGCTGAGCGGGAGCAGACTGTTATACATCGCAACACTCCACAAAGAAACCTGTAGAGCTATGGAAACACGGATGACGCACAGATGTGGTGCAAAAACGATACTCTAATGCATGTACAGTACACACTGTATAATATACGTATATATACATACAGAGCATTGCTTGTAAGGCAACTGTATATAATTATAATATAATTATATTATATAGATTGTATGTTGTGCCAGAAAGTCTTCAATCTATTACTGCTTTACATGTACTAATGTATTGGGTTTGAACACTTGTGAAAACAAAATCAAATGTGACCAGGGTTGCCTTGCCATGCTTGGTGATAAGGAACCACAATATTTGGATTAACACACTAGTGGTCATCAGGCCAGTACTGTGTGTGTCATTCACTCAGCACCAAACATTTCTAAATATTTGGAAGAGTGTTGGATATTGTCAGTTGCTATGGGAGCAATACTGGCTATAGCAACACACTACAAAGATGTAAACCAGACTTTGGGACACCCCCCTAGAGTTGGCTGCTATTTTGGCTTCAAGGTAGTCCTTCCAGTAGGCTAGTTTACTTCACATGTGTAGGCCACTGTGTGCAGACACTTTGTGTGGAGTGCCTGTCTCTTCCACAAACAGTGAAACCTCTCTATAGAGGACAAAATTGGGACCCAGCTGGCTGTCCTGTATAGAGAGGTGTCCCTAATTCAGAGGCAAATTTGCACACAACGCTATGTGGTTTGGACAGCACTCACCGTCCTCATTAGAAAGTGCCCTTAATTCGGACTGCCCATTATAGAGAGGCTTCACTGTAGTGCAAAATTGGTTCTCACATACACATACATAGATAGATAAGTAGATAAGTGCTGCTGTTCACTTTAGTTGACACAGCACACTGTTGTCTGCTGTCAGTACATAACGGTGTGCTTTTGAACGTGCAGTTGTAGGGAATGCATGTGGAAGAATTGTATTCCATGTGGGACGACCACTGATGACGCACAACTGTCATGTCACTTGCATGAAATAATGAAATCTGTGCCTACTTAGCTGACAGTGACTTCTGGCATGCATAGTACATACATACTTCAGTTATTACTATAGTTTAAATATAAACTACAGTATTACTATTGCCATTGCAACATACGTACATGTATCTAGTGGTTAGTACTTTGTACGAATACTAACAACTGTCTAAGGTTACACCACAAGTTCTATTGCCAGTGTGATATGGAACCACAAGTGTTTGGCATGCACAGAGACCATCCTATCCAGGCTTGCAGGCATGCCAGTATCCTGACTCACAGTAGTAGTGAACTTTTGGAAGGGCTGTTGGATACAGTCAGTTGCTATGGGAGCAGACTGACTATTGCAACACCCTACAAACGAGTCTAGTGTCCCATCAATTATAAAAGGACCATATGCCATGGTGTGAAAAAGAGTACGTCCGTATGTATGTATGTATGTACATACACACATATGCATGTTGTAGCAAAGGCATTGAAAATTGTATACCTTACTACAGCAAAATGTCATCAAGACTCATTGCTATGCAATGGTATGAACAGGGAATGGGCTTCTGTCAAGTGATTAGACGTAGCATAGGAACAAGCTGTAACTGGACGTTTCGGCCCCGAAGGCCTTCATCAACAGTAGAACCTTCAGTTCTTACTACAGTATGATGCTTATTGACATGTTCAATGCACCACACATTCATGTGAGTCCGTATTGGGAAGGTCTGCCGTTACACAGTGACAGAAGCATGGAATCTGAGCAAAATGGTTAAGTTTTGCAATCATGAGCCATTACACTAATAAGGCTAGTCTGTTGTGCGCTCACCATACCATGCGTATATGGCATACATACATACGTATGTACGTAATACGTTCTGTGTAGATATAACTCACTTCAGACTTCAGACAGAACACAGTATGCCACTGATGCAAGGCTAAGGGGCATACTGCATTCAGTCATATGTCTTATCGCCATGGCAACAGGACAAACATTGCATCACAATTCTATTAGTGGTGTATATCTTAATTGAAAGCCACAGCTTCCTATTGGCATATATACCCCTCTTTGTTTGGAATGGATGGATTATCCTCACAGACACTTTCTACAGCCATAGTAATGGAACATGTACGCATTGACACAATTGTGACAACTGACAATCATTTAATGCATACATTATACACTGCCCATTGTACACATACCTAGGAGTACCTACATATATAAGCACTTTGTAGCTAAGTGACCACAGTTTGCTTTGTCATGGTGATATGGAACCATAAGTGTTCTGTATGCACAGAAAGTATGACTCTGGGGAACATGTGTAACATTGTTACCTGATTCGCAGTAATAAGTTCATAAATTTTGGAAGGGCTGTTGTGTGCACCTAGTTGCTATCAGAGCAGCCAACTGGATGCCATAGCACCCTAAAAGTGTCCCATGAACAGAAAAAGCCAACCCTGGCACACAAACCAACAGTCCGACCAATCTGCATACAATGTACATATGTGTGTAGGGTACCTATCACAGCCAAGCCAGTGTCTGTATACATATTATGCGTGTGTGGGGGATGTTGCAGCCACTTGCTAAGTGATACGTGTGGTAGCGCAGCTTGGAAAACATCAATTGTACACACATACGTAAGGTACATCTCTTTGGTCAGTATGCCCTCTATACATGGCAGGTCTAGTGACATGCACTGACTATGCATGTTAATAGGAGATACAAAGCCTTCCATCACCACAGATCGTATGAGAGTACGTTCTATGTAACTTGTCCACTCATGCACTGAAGCAAGAAGGTGTGAAGAGTTTAATCTAACAAGGTGCGAGTCAGAACGCTGGAAAGTCATGTCACCTCTATACAGTGGGTAAATTACTCCCTCAACATGTCACCTCTGTCATTCGCCTGTCTTGTCACTGATGATGTCGAGCATCTCGCTTAGCACAGTATAGATTGCAATAGTACGACATTTCGACCACAAAGGTCTTTGCCAGGTACACACAATCCTAGACGTCTAAGAAACAAACAGTTTTCTATGTACGTACCTGTCAAAGACCTTCGTGGGCGAAACATCGTACTAATGCAATCTGTACTGTGCTAAGTGAGATGCTCAACATCATCGGTGACATTTGAATCCATAGTCATGAGCCTCTACCATTTGCTAGGTGATGGTGATGGCCATTTGCC
The DNA here is from genome assembly GCA_949841015.1 of Aplysina aerophoba. NCBI lineage: Eukaryota > Metazoa > Porifera > Demospongiae > Verongiida > Aplysinidae > Aplysina > Aplysina aerophoba. The sequence continues at coordinate 7,729,677 of OX465036.1, read as the reverse complement.
TGTCTTGATGGACGAGGGTATGACATCAATGGCATATGCATGATCTTAGACTACTCTCAAAACGTGGTTGCCATCTGGGTGCTGCCTACACAGTGCCAATGATGAGAATGGGTGACTTTTTAAACCTCCTTCCAACACAATCGTACACACGGACCAACTCAGTACCTTCCTACCGTATAGCAGACACATAGGCCTTTGCAAGCATTTGCTTCACATACCAAATGTACTGTAAATGTGCGTAGCACGGGGTGGAAGGAACAAATTTGGTGCATCGTTTGTACTATGTTTGTGTATGACCACACTTATATACAATTACTTGTGGGCTTGTAATCACAAGCTCAAATGGTCACTAAATTATATGCATACATGTAAACCATTTGTGTTGCACATAATGTGTAGCCTACACCATACACACCATCAACAGGCCATAGGAATACCTTAAAGCTCATCAGGTAGACACCACAGGTCTTAGCCCCAAGGTGATATGGAACCACAAGTGTTAGGTGCACATGGAGGTCATGTGTCACACACACAAATACAATAACGCTGCAATTTCACAATACACAAATGTTTTTTGAAGGGTTGTTGAACACTGTCAGTTGCTGTTGGAGCATGCTGGCTGCTGTGCAACACCTGACAAGCTATTTACGTAAAATGTGTTGACAACAAACAGACCCACTATTTGGTCATCAGATACCTCTGTGTTGAACCCAGTGTAATACAACGTAAAAAATGATGAATGCAATCCTTCAGACATCGTATGACATCTAATGTTGTGTCGGATTATGTTCGAATGTTGTCGTACACATTCTGCCCACAAAAAACATCGATAGATTACAAAGAATTGTAGCCACATCAGTGGCTTGCGTGGCTGAAACTCGGCGTTAGAGCGTAAGCCACGAGTTTGGGCGCCGGGTCATGGTTCTTTTCTCCAGTCGCCACTTTCAAGCTGTGTAGTTAGTGAAGCTTGTACACCACATACATACGTATGTATGTTGCCAACACCAGCTACCAGACACTTCACAAACATACTTACAGTACAGTACCCATTGGTACTATGTGCAACATACCTACTAGCTAGGAATTTATTTATGCATATACCTAAACCCACAAGTGATTACACAACCACAAGTTCTGCATCATTGAACACAATACCTACTACACAACACAGGGATGCAGAATACGTACTCTGGCAATTGCCTGGCAAAGTACTTTGGAAAGACATTCAGTCACAGTTGGCAGCAGCAGAGCAAAAACCCAACTGTACAGAATTGTCTTACTAGAGGAAGTGAAATGATAAACGAATACACGCATATACGCACATATGTACAAACTGGACAATGTAAGGCACGTGTGGAGAGCCTGAGCAACTACAACAAAGGCACCATGTCATTTGCAATTAATTGAACTTGTCTTGTGTTGAAATCTGACAATCATTGAGGAAAATGCAGTGCTGTATGGAAGCCATTCCCAAACTAAGTACACATGTCTATGTGAACCTCATAAGTGCTGATTAGGGAACCACAAGCGTTCCGCCTTACTGAACACAGGCAACACAATGAATTCAACCAAGAATCCCCTTTTTTGTCTGTTTTGAGAAAGGGACATTCAGTCACAGTTGGCAGCTGTATGTGAGCAACCCAACTCTACAGGAGTGTCCCTACTAGATGATCGGTGCGTCATAATGTAGTCAAAATGATGGATGTATCATAACTAACACGCTATCCTTATGAGTCCGTACAAGAAGTCAGTGGCACTGTGACATTAACCAAGAGTGTACTCTTACATGACACGCTGCCTTGAACGGAAGCTGGTTCTGAGTTGATGCATTATGCCATCATGATAGAGGTAGTGGACAAAGAAAGGGATGGGGGTGGTGTAGCCTTATGTAGGAGTGCTGGGCGCTTTGAAAGAGGATGCATTTACAACATTGTGACGCACCCCCCATACAGGAGGGCAGAGGGGTGGGCATTTACAGTGCAAAGCGTCACCACACGCAATACCTCCCTCATCTGTACACCGCCTTGTCAGCAGAGAACAGTGATGGACCACCTCAACTTTTTACATAGTCTAAAATAATGCATGTTAGGGTGCACTTACGTAGCCTGTATTCACATATACACCTCTCCAGTCCCATACCTAAACTCACAGGCACACACCCGGCATTAGATGCAAATGACACTGCGTTATGGTGTTACAGTACAAGTGCACACACTGGTCCATCTCCCCATATGCACTTACATGTGAGACCCTCAGTTGCTGCAGGATGTCTGTGTACTGTTGAAAGCAAGCGATGAGAGATTGCCGCAAGTTCTCCTGAAGGCTCAGGGACCCATCTGTCACTACAGTGCAGGATACCCGCTGCAGCGAGTGCCAGTGTGAGTTGGGGAAGAGAAAAACAACGTGAAAAGACCTACAGGAGGGACTAGCTCAGCTTAACACAGACCAGAGCCTTTTACAGCATGTTCATAATGCAACACTTTACTTTTACAGTGAGTGAGCTGAGAGCTGAGACCAAGCATTAATACTAGCCATGGTACACATGTACAGTACGTACAAGCTACTACAAAGCATACGTACATATACAGTGCACAATATGCAAAGTAATATGTATACATCATATACAAAAATAAGTGTCAATGTGTACAGCAAGCGTGAGCCCAAGGTCACACTACAACATGTCTACACTCTACATACACACTGCTGCAGCTACAGTACTACAAACTCACTTCTGTCCAGAGTGACTCTTTGTACCCACACTCAGTTAGCCGTGGGTAGCTTGCCTGGTTCCAAGGTAGATTGCTCACATACTGGCACACGCTGTCACTTCTTTGTGACATTGCTGTGACAGCAATCAAAGAAGTAAGAACAGAATGTAATGCACAGTACAGGTGATGTACAGTTTGGTGTGTACAATACATCAGTGTGTCTCCTTACAACATATGGCTATAATGATGCCTACAGTTATAAAGCTCAGTGCATGTGTGAGAGCATGCACGCATACATTCATACGTATATAAATACGTGCTGTATGTGTGTGTGGTAATGACAAATAAAGCAATGTAGCAATTTACCCATCTCGTTGCTTGCTCCCTCTGGCACTGCCGATCCCACTAAGTGCTCGATAACCTTTACAAGTTGGGCTTTTAAACTCTTGTAGCGCGGCAGCTGGGGGGACGAGGAGTGAGGGAAATAGAAGGGAATGGCGTGTGCATCATTTTGTATGCATACGTACTTTGGCCACAATCTGTGCTACCCAGACACACATCCATAGTCATACAGTATGTACAGTATGTAGATACTGTATGTAACGTGCATATGTAATCCAAATATTTCACTGACATACAGTACACACCTGAAAGATACTGGACCTTAATTCCCATCTCACCTGCATGTGCTCCAGTCTTGTAGCTGCAATGGACAGCAGTTGCATCATGTCACCGTCGTCAAGGAGATCCGGAGGCATCTTGCTGCACAAGTGGGAACAAGTCACATTAAGTGCACTCATACGTACATGCACACACACATGCATTCATGCAAGCACGTACGCAAACGCATGCATGCACACATGTCAACACACACACACACACACACCTACCCAAACACACACAAACACACACATACACGCACACATACACACACACGTACACCCATGCATGCACACATGTCCGCACACACACGCACCTACCCAAACACATCCAAACACACACACACACACGCACACATGCACACACACACACATGCGCGCGCACACACACACACAAGCACACACACACACACACACACACACACACAATCACACACACACACACACACACACACACACACACACACACACACACACACACACACACACACACACACACACACACACACACACACACACACACACACACACACACACACACACACACACACACACACACATACACACGCATGCATGCACACATGTCCGCACACACACAAAACTGCTAACCTTCTAAAATAGTCTTCAATGGCTTGTAGTGAAAGGGAGTGAAGTGATGGAATGTCTTCCCAGAACAATGTCCTGTGAGAGCAGAAAAGTGAAAAAGCACCAACTACGTAGGTTATCATACACACGTAATAGCATACACCAACATCCTAGAACGAGTGAGTACAGGCAATGGGAGACACACATCTGTACATAAAAAGTTACATACACTAGGCTCTCAACAGGTTAATGGGAACCTTTTGTATATACTGTATGTTACATGACAAAGGCTTGAAGGAACGAAGATACGTATGAACTGTAATGAAGCAAGTTAGAGCACAAAGAACATGCTCAAAATTATGGCCAGCACTACCAAGACTCTGAACGTTGATGGATTGCATGTACTACATACGTACATACGTACGTATGTATGTACATATGTATACATTGGGACATGCTACACAGTGTCTCAGAGCGCATTCTTCACATCTCTCATGTACGTACGTACATCTTACCTGAAAAGAGCTATGAGAGAGACCTGACGGCTTATGGTCTCGCACACATCCTTGGAGAACCTATGAGGGGGATAGGTGGAGATACAGTACATCAGACAAGGTGCACTGACTTTGTTTACACCATGTTACATGTCCAAATATTAAGCAATCACAACAAAATGGCATCCAAAGAGATCTCCCGACATGTACTGTATGCACATACATGGATAGTGGTAAACACACTGACATTCGACAATTCATGACAATAACCATAAGATGATTAAGAGTGAATTGTTGCAGAACACTCTACATTGAAGAGCTCTTGGGGACATTCTTCATTCAAAGGAAGTTTTACACAATAGAAGATCCATTAATACATACATTTCGTTTAATTAACCAAGCAACATATGATTTACTGTACACCGATAACCGTACTGTACATAAGTAACAGTTGGAAGACAGTCTAAAGCAGTTATGCATATATATACGTATATTTATATACACATACATCTACGTACATACTGTATGTACACACGTACGTATGCACATGTATGTATTAGAAACCTCCATGCACTGCTCTCAACAAAGGGAGCAATGCTGAAGCGAAGCTGTATCAGATGTGATTGGAATTCATCATAAAAACGTTGTTATACTGCATATACGTAAGTACTTGCGACATACATGTATTGCTTACTTATTGGTCAGTCCCTTCTCCAGTGCATGAAGACAAGGCTCTAAAAGCTTGAGAATGGTCTCCTTCCTCTGTTCCTCCTGGACATGCCTCTCAACTTCTTCAGGGTCTTCCTCTTCAGTCCCTTGCAGCACAATACTTTTGGCGGGTCCCATATCCAAAGCCAAAATGGAAATGAGGAGCTAGAATGAAGAGAAAGCATGCACTCATGTAGTCACAAGTAAGACATACACAGACAGACATAATATAGAAATACACAACATGGCACATAAGACAAGTCTCCTGTGCATGCATGCGAAAGTACAATGCAGAGACGGAATGCTACGTGCTAGATGTAAACACATAGCAGCACTTGTATGAGGAACAGCAGGGACCACGTAAGAGCCATGCTGGATGACTCTTCCGACACTGTGCAAGTGTTTGTAGCAGTACAGTTACAAAAATAGACAAGAGCGTACAAACCACTTCTGTCCTTGTGGCATTCCTGCACACCCACCAATGCCACACCCTCCTCCACCCCACGCTCTACGTACATACCTCAGTCACTGCTAGCAGCTGCTTCCCAGTCAAGCCTCCCTCGGCTGCATAGGAGCACAGCACACCACGCAGTGTGGTGTATCTGGGGTGGAACAGCTGCTCCTGAGCAACTCGATACATTGAACGAATCTCCTGTACATGGGAAATGGAGCATCAGTACAATATTCTGTATGCATACACTCATGTCTGTCAATCCGCCAGCATCCCACATACACTCATGCCTGTCATGCCGCCAGCAGCCCACATAGAGTCATGCCTGTCAATCCGCCAGCAGCCCACATACACTCATGCCTGTCAATCCGCCAGCAGCCCACATAGAGTCATGCCTGTCAATCCGCCAGCAGCCCACATAGAGTCATGCCTGTCAATTCGCCAGCAGCCCACATACAGTCATGCCTGTCAATTCGCCAGCAGCCCACATAGAGTCATGCCTGTCAATCCGCCAGCAGCCCACATAGAGTCATGCCTGTCAATCCGCCAGCAGCCCACATACAGTCATGCCTGTCAATCTGCCAGCAGCCCACATACAGTCATGCCTGTCAATCCGCCAGCAGCCCACATAGAGTCATGCCTGTCAATTCGCCAGCAGCCCACATACAGTCATGCCTGTCAATCCGCCAGCAGCCCACATACAGTCATGCCTGTCAATCTGCCAGCAGCCCACATAGAGTCATGCCTGTCAATCCGCCAGCAGCCCACATAGAGTCATGCCTGTCAATTCGCCAGCATCCCACATACAGTCATGCCTGTCAATTCGCCAGCATCCCACATACAGTCATGCCTGTCAATTCGCCAGCAGCCCACATACAGTCATGCCTGTCAATCCGCCAGCAGCCCACATAGAGTCATGCCTGTCAATTCGCCAGCAGCCCACATAGAGTCATGCCTGTCAATTCGCCAGCAGCCCACATAGAGTCATGCCTGTCAATCCGCCAGCAGCCCACATAGAGTCATGCCTGTCAATCCGCCAGCAGCCCACATAGAGTCATGCCTGTCAATCCGCCAGCAGCCCACATACAGTCATGCCTGTCAATCTGCCAGCAGCCCACATACAGTCATGCCTGTCAATCCGCCAGCAGCCCACATAGAGTCATGCCTGTCAATTCGCCAGCAGCCCACATAGAGTCATGCCTGTCAATCCGCCAGCAGCCCACATACAGTCATGCCTGTCAATCTGCCAGCAGCCCACATACAGTCATGCCTGTCAATCCGCCAGCAGCCCACATAGAGTCATGCCTGTCAATTCGCCAGCATCCCACATACAGTCATGCCTGTCAATTCGCCAGCATCCCACATACAGTCATGCCTGTCAATTCGCCAGCAGCCCACATACAGTCATGCCTGTCAATCCGCCAGCATCCCACATAGAGTCATGCCTGTCAATCCGCCAGCAGCCCACATAGAGTCATGCCTGTCAATCCGCCAGCAGCCCACATACAGTCATGCCTGTCAATCTGCCAGCAGCCCACATACAGTCATGCCTGTCAATCCGCCAGCAGCCCACATAGAGTCATGCCTGTCAATTCGCCAGCATCCCACATACAGTCATGCCTGTCAATTCGCCAGCATCCCACATACAGTCATGCCTGTCAATTCGCCAGCAGCCCACATACAGTCATGCCTGTCAATCCGCCAGCAGCCCACATACAGTCATGCCTGTCAATCCGCCAGCAGCCCACATGGGTGCACACTGAAGTACATGTACATAGCTGCTTGCATTCGTGTGCACTTACAGTATACACTACAAAAATGTTTGAAGTTGCTGAGTTCACTAAATGTGAGATATGACTTACATTCCGCCTTCCTTTAAAAATGAGTTTTCTGAAGACATTCCTTGCTAGCTCCCTCTCGTCTTCCGGTGCATGCTTCAGAAAGACCTGCACAGAGTGCTGTGTGTGATGTATACAGGAAAACAACGCCACAATCCATTAGGTCAGGAAGACATGAACAAAATCACAGGCATACGTATGAACACACAGGCATACATGCAGTCAGGTACGTACGTAACAGGAATCGAAGACACATGGCACCTTTCAATACCAATGGCTAGCATTGACGAGCTACGTATGTATGTACTTCGTACTATGTAGACGAAATACATACTGTACTGTAAACTCCTATGCTTTTTGATGAGTAGAGAGAATTGTACATTCAATTTAACAAGTTGCCGCTGTCACTCCTGCCCTCCCACCTGTCAATCATTTCTTCCCAGTTACGCCTTTCCACCTTTCCCTCGTGTCTGACATCGAGCACAACCTTTCACTCAACCACAACCACTCAAACTCATGCAATTCCTAATTCCCGCAGCTCCCTCTGCAGTACCTCCCAACCTCCACACCACCCTCTCACTTCCCACCTCCCGACCCTCCACATCTCCCTCCCACCTCCACAACCCTCTCCCAACTCCCACCTCCCACCTCCACACCTCCCTCCCACTCATGCAACTCACCCTAATGAGGAATAAAATGGAGGCATGTGCTGAGTGGACTAACTGCTCCAGCATCTGCTCCATGAAGCACTTCAGCTCTTCAATGGAGGATCCATGAGAGATAAGGGAGGACAGGAGGTCTAGTCCGCTGCTGATGAGCTCCTCGATGTTGCCACCACGAACCATGGCCTCTGTAGCAGGCAAACAAAGTGGACAGTGCACACACATTACACGTACATTCAGGATTGTGCAGATATAGACCGTGTACATACAGACCGTACACATACAGATTACTCGCACAGATCTAGATCAGAGCACTTCTGAAACTATGTACAATACACTGGAAGTAACAGACTCATAGCCAACAGTCAACTGAAGTCAACAAATCAGTCTTCATCGTCCTACACAGCTACGTATACATACAGACTGCATTAGCCATACATACTGGAATCAAATGTGACGTACACCACTAAGTACGTACGTAAGGGCACATACAGTACCAGCACACAATGGATGGATAACACACGTAGGCCTATGCAGGTACGTACATAGGTATATACGTACGTACGCTCATTCATTACAGCTATGAGTCACTATCATATCCATATCATGCCAGTGCAGTTACCAGACGTCATTCTGAAGATGTCTGTGGCTACTGCCAGTTTGTCTGCGTCACCAAACCCAAGGCGATCCAAATTGTGTACCTGAAAGAGAAGAATGATTGAAAGGCAGATGGTCAGACTCTGCCACAGCACTCACCACAAGTGCCAGAAACGACACTGGATGGAAAACGCACTATCTTATGAATCATTATGTAAGAAATTAATACTGAAGGTCAGAGGTTAGGAAGTTGTTGCCTAAAGCTAAGCATGCACTGTCACCGCAGCAAACTCAGGAAAGAGGCTTGAGGAAGATAAAGTGCCTGCTATCCCAAAAGAAAAGAATTGAGTCTTTTGTACAATCAAGCTTTCAAATTGTGGCGTGCCATGTCTTGTTGTATGTACGTCTGCAAGAATAAAGGCTCTACGACACAACAGCTCACAGAGGCCAAGTTCAAGGCATGCCATGCACAGATAGGACACACCCATCTTCTTCGAGCTCCAGTTTCTCCGGCCGTCTCATTTGAGTTTGTGTTCAACATATTGTACGTTGGTTCTATGAAGTGAAGTTGGGTAGACGAGCGTACGTTACTGTGTACGAGGTGGACAGGCGTGGGACTCTGCAGTGGGCAGGAGAGAGTGGCTGCTCTGTCACTTCATGGCCATCAATCAACGCTGTTTACTTCCAGTGCATTGTAGTTTCAGGAATGCTCCGATCTACTCCAGTGCTAGTGAATTACGCATACTTGTGTTCCGAGTTCATAATGAAGAAGAAGACTACGTAGTTTCCATTCATCTTCCACTTATGCACAAAAGTCGTTGACAGTATTTCAATAGGCCCACATACATATGAAATAGTCCAGTAGCTATGTACGTACGTACATATACACCTTCAAGGCATGCCATGAACAGATACATAGGATAAGCCCATCTTCTTAGAGTTCCAGTTTCTCTGCCTTCTCATCTGAACTGGTGTTTACTGAGCATCAGTTCTCTGACGAGAAGTTGGGTAAAGGAGCGAATGCGACCGTATACAAGTCGGACAGGAGTGGGACTCTGCAGTGGGTGGGACAGCTCGGCTGCTCCACCACTGCAATGGCCACTCACTCAAGCCTTTTCAAAGTGGAAGCTGTGTATAGTTCTAGTAAATACATACGATAGTTTGATTTCATGTTGATTTGAACCCCCTCAACATAGCAGTACTCTTGGAAGCACCTCCCCCACAAAGCTGACGGCACCGTTGCTCAGGTGCCAAGATAATTAGCACACTAGATGCCAACGGTTGTCATTAACAGTATACTTTTGATGGTCATTAGAATTCACAATGAAGAACACTAATTTCCATTCCATTCCAGTCATGAAACAAAACACTCCCATCTTTTTCAAACTCCAGCTTCTCCGGCCTTGTCTGAGCTGAAGTTTAACACACATCAGTTCTCTGATGTCAAATTGGGCAGAGGAGCGGACACGACCGTGTACGAGTCGGACAGGAGTGGGACTCTGCAGTGGGCGGGACAGCTCGGCTGCTCTATCACTGCAATGGCCAATCAATCCTGCCTTTTGAGAGTGGAATTTGTGTACAGTATCAATAAACAAGATACATAGTTTGATTCAACGTTGATTTGAAGCCCCTAAACACCGCAGTCTTTAGGAAGCCCTCCCCCCACAAAGCTGACAGTACGTACCTTGCTCAGGTGCCAAGGTAATCAGCTCACTAAATGCCAACAGCAGGTTGAAGAAGAAGTCTATACGCACATTAAATTTTGATGACTGCAACAAGATGCCCTTCAGTATGAATGAAATACTCCAGTAGCTACATACATACGTACATACATATACAACTTCAAGGCATGCAATACACAAATAGGACACATTCATCTTCCTCGAGCTCCAGTTTCTCCGGCCTCCACACACAAACTCACTCGTGTGCCCACTTACGTACAGCATGCTCAGTGATCCTACTCATCAACCAGTCACTGTCAGGATCGTCTCTGGTACCGCTGACAAAGATGGCTTGCGCCCTTCAAACTGAGAGGATTAGAGCCCATCGTACATTAGAAACCTCTGCACCACATAGGCTAAAAGAAACTCATCACTGCCTGCAGTCACTTTATACACAGCCTGAATAAGCTTGTTTGCCACCATTAATAATAATAATAATAATAATATAATACGTATATGTAGGTACTGTAAACACAATTATCGTTTCTTGGACGACCCTTTTCGTTCATGTATGACACAACAATGAGCCTCTACAATATTATCGTTTCTTGTCTTGCCTCCAGTAACATGTTGAAAACACCTAAAGAAGTACCGTACTGTACGTAGGTACGTACGTTCACCCTTGCAGCATTATCTTCAGGTCGGTGTGTTGGATCAGTGACAACCATTTTTGGTCTTGTACTTCCTGGAATAGCAAACCGCCCAAATCAGATCATCAGCAAGCACTTGACAGTTTGAGGAAGACACCGATGCTAAGATATTGGTGTCCCAGTTATAGAAACTTGGGTCTGTGTGACCAGGAAGGCGCTTCTTTTCCCATCTTCCACGTTCAATCTAGTCTGATATCTCCTGGCCACTTTTCTGTTTCTTTCTGGAAGCCAGCTATTTGACTCTTATATCATCCATGTACGTATGAAACTCCGTCACCCGTCCTGTACCCCTCACACCCACTCTGTCAGAGGACCACACACACCTCCTGCTCTCACTAAGACATACCTTACTAAGCAATTACACCTTACTCTCTTCCGAGAACAGTAGAAACTGGAAGACACACACTCACACACACACATGCACACATGCACACGGTCACACACACACACTACCTTACAACAATACATCCTCAGACGCACACCAGTGTAAAGAAATGTACACAGCGCACACGTGTGAGTGACAGCACTCACCAGTTTAGGGACAACAATACCCAGCAGTTTGAAAGGGGAGGCAAAACCACTCTCTGTCGCAGCAATGGTCAGATCCAACAGCTCAAGGATGAACTGCAGAGGAACAACCAGAATCATGTCCAGACGTACGTTAGTGAGTCACTGCACTCCATGCCGCACATGCCGGTGTGTGCTCGCATGCCACAAAATTGCCATTACACACAATACATATAAGCATACGTACATAAATGCATACATACATACGTACGTACGTACATAACTACATACGTAAGTACATACACACTGTACATCAATCCCTCTATACATACACAAATACACACATACGTACACACAAATATGTACATACACATACATATACGAACGTACATACGTACATCTGAGGTACACTCAATGGTTGTAATGAAAATCCACACGCAAATACATGTAACTAAACAACAATGCAGACGTACGTACATATACAGGACCTAATCATAGCAGAGACGGCTTCCTATAAGTCACGCACAGACCTACCACTCTCCTGTCCCCTCTCCAGCATAGAGTGTTCTTAACCTTTGGCCCATTCTGGGGCAAAAATCTACCAGTGCGGGGGAAACACAAGACACCTCCTTCTCACAGAGCAGTACTAATGCCCGACAACCCCCCACAGCACACACAACACAGCACAGTATACACATACAGTATATCTAGCTACATAGAAGAACACATTTAGAAGACGCAACCCAAAGGGGCTTCACGCTGCAGTAAAAGTACTGTCTTTGTAAGCACCCATACCTCAGCACATCATAGTTGTCAAGGTACTGACGTTCCACCTGGATAGGAGGCTGTGACAACAGTTTGGGCAGTTCACTCCTGAAAATGAAATTTATGTCATCTCCACACTTCACCTGCAGTGCAATACAGAGCAGTGCCATTACAATACAAAACAATACTGTATGCTATATGTACATAAAGAGACCTCGACATATATCAGCAAAAAGCAAGAGAGACTGAAGGAATGAAGGTACAGTATGAACAAACACTTGTTGTAATCCTCTGCAGTAATTCTTAGCAGAGAGCCTTACCATTGCACATGCGAGCTGAAGTAGCCCCAGCAAGATCCTGTGCCTCAACTGACAGTCCTCCTCAACTTCTGTCTTTGTTGGCTCAACCATTGCAAGCAAAACACTACTTTCATTTGTGTCAATTTCCCTTTTGCTGGACTCTTCTTCTTCTTGTTCTTCTTCTGGCTTGGAGAAGAGTTGGTAAGTTGCTGGATGGGTCGACATGACAGGCTCATCGTCTACACTGTGAGTTATGTCAGGAAACAATACTTTCTGCGCTTGTAGCAGCAGTGTCTTCGTGGCATGTACGGCAGCGTCCGCAGCCTCACACCGCTCCAACAGAGCCTTCTGCACAGCACTGCATAATGGGTCGTAACACCACCATTGAAGAAAGGTGCTGTAACATGTCATCAGCTAACAAGGTTAAGTCATACTGTAGGAGGACTCTCTATCTACTACTACGTAATACAGAAGTACTGTACAGTGACATCGCAAAAACTTGCATAGCTTGTACAGATAAGGTCAACTAAACCAGTCCCTACCAGTTACAACCTGACACGCGTATAGCACCTCACACCAAACAGGTGTGCCGAGAACATAACACATACATAATACAGGACAACCCTTACAGTAATCAAGGTAAAATCTGTGTTGTGACTCAACATGCACTGCAGGTGGGTGCAGCTGTGTATGCACCCTCCACTGCTACTGCTGACACGTTGGTCCGTCCAGTTGCACACGCGCATCCACTCATACGCATGCAGACAGGTATGTTAGCACACACAGACATATGTACATATACGTACACACATGCACACACACACACACACACACACACTCAGTGATAATTGTACTCACTACTTTATCTCCAGAGGTTGGCAGAGACCATACACTTTCATAATCTGATGCAGCCCAGCTCCCAATAACATAGATCTAGATAGGTAGCAAACACACTGAACATGGCATGTATGTTGTATGCATGTTATGTTGTATGTACGTACGTACGTATGTACATATAACAGCAAAATAGCATATGCATCACAAATAAAGTTACAGAGTCAGCTACAGACGGTAATCCAACTATCATCAGTCTGGTAGGTACCTGTGTCTGGAGTTTATGGCCATTTCCCCATAAAGAAGCAGTTGGAGAGAGATTTCATGATCGCGAACACCAAACACTACACAGAGTATAACCACACAACATTTCCATAACGATGCTATGTTTGAGAAATGCTGCTTTAGATGGTGCACTGTTGCAATAAAATGAAAGTGCTTTGTTTGACAGACACACTACACGTGGCATGGACACACGCACAGTGTTCTGCATGCCAACACTTTACCTGGGCCAAAGAGGTTCGGCAAGTAGTGCGTGAGCACATCAGATGGTGCAGCTCCGCTCTCCACCACAGTGCATGCAAACTGGAGCAGAGCCAGCAACAGCTCTGCCGGCTTGGACGACAGGTAACCTGCAAGGAGGAGACACGAAGCAGGTTCAACACAGCAGAAGGTATACATCAACATCATTCGGGAAGCACATATCTGAAAATTAATAATTTACCATATAGCAGAAAAATTTTTGTGAAATAAAATTTTACAGCTTTGCTCAAAATCAAAGATTTTGCAGTTAAAATTTTGCAATTTACTTCAAAATCAGCCGTGTATTGTTTAGGTGAGCACATTTTATGACGAAATTTCGAGGATTTGGCCAAATCATGAAAATCGCGAACTTCAAACCTCGCTAAATGTTCCTGCTATACAATAGTACACAGTGTGCAGGGTAAGTAAGTAAATTACGCACATATATAGAACATACATACACATGTTGGCAGAGTGCAAGGAGCAGTGCAGTCCCACACTTGCCTTCGTGTGCGTACTGCATGAGGGAGCTCACAGGCTCCTGAAAGAAGGAGACACATTCGTGGAGGGCCGTGTCAAGGTCTGCACGACTCAGAGTGACCTGGGCCAGCTCAAGGGAAGCCCTTCCAAAGTCATTCCTCTGCTCTCCACATAGGCTGAACCACTGTACGTACACAAGAAGGCACTGTGAACTTAACTCAATTGACACAGAAAGAATATTCAATGTGAAGAATATATCAAACCTAAAAATACATGAAACACAGACAATTTGAATCACAAACGTGCGTAGACCAAATATGACAAAGCATCTAAAAAAGTACATACACAACATGTTTTTTGTCGTATGTATGACATAACATATATAGGTACGTATGTATAGGTAACATACGCATACGTATATGTATAAAAGGTTGCAATAAAGATGTGTAGCAAACCATTAATCCCACCAGTTACAGAAGAGATTGAGCCAATCAAAATGCTACGTAGCATGCCAGAAACTCAAAGAGCCAACCTTCTCGATAGCAGAGGCAAGATGCTGAAGAAGAAGGCCAAACACCTCCACCGGGTCATCGGGTACAAGTGGAGTAGACGGCTGGTCTGTTTGCTCTTCAGGGGCTGGTCCCAACACGTGTGAGGCATCAGTCTTAACAGGAGTGGGTGAGCGAGTGACCTCATCGCGGAGGAGCTCCAAAGGACCTTGACACTCACCCGAAACACCACTGACAACAACCTGTAAGTACAAGGCAGGGTCACAATATAAATACATGTACGTATGTATTAATATAACATAAATATATGTACGTATGTATTAATATAACATACGTATATACATGTATGTATTAATGCATAACCTTCAACCCATCAGGTACGTATGTACAAACCATGTACTAGACCCCCCACACTGGAGGATGCTTGTGTTGCATCTGTCAAGTGCGTGACATGCACAGCCCTAGCACCACATACGTACGTATGTACGTATTACAATGAAGGCAGACACAGGGAGCTCACAGTGAGTAGGTTGAGTAGCAGACTGAGGCTTCCAGCTGGGTCTCGTGAGGTCTTCAGGAGGGTTGCTATCAGGCTGCGGACACTGGGAGGAAGGGGTGTAGGAGAGGAACATGACGTGAACATACATACGTATGTACGTACGTACATTCAATTCTAAAGTGTTGAAAGCAGTAGCTCCAGCTGCATTTGCAAAGAGAGTGTGCATGCATTTGCAAGGAGAGCATTATTGTACCTTGTGTGTCGTGGGCATGTTTGCATGCAATTATCCACATCTGTACCTGTACTTGTGTGTGTGCACTGGATGAGTATCTTCTACGTACATATAGATGTAGATACTCATCATATGTATGTACGTACAGTATGTATGTATGTATGTATGTATGTATGTATGTATGTATGTATGTATGTATGTATGTATGTATGTATGTATGTATGCATGTATGTATGTACGTATGTATGTATGTGTGTATGTATGTATGGATGAATGGATGGATGGATGGAGCTGTGTCGGCATGTGATGTAGGTACGTATATTCTCAAGCATACACCCATGTAAGTACCTGCATTCACGTTCCCCTACAGTAGACAGCAGTGCGTTCAAGGGGCTTTCTGCCAATAAAGAATCTGAAAGGAAGATCTACAATAGTATTGAATGCCAAAGTAGAACATGTTATCGCTAACCACATCATCACCACCAAACAACTCAGTGTTCTGACAATGATGCTGAAACGATATGACACCCACCTTATGTACAAGATGTGGAGGAATATCACTCTGCAATAGCAAGACGTTGTGATAACAGTCACCAAGTTACCAAGCAGCAAAATATACCTATATGCGTTCAAACATATCTACAAGTAGGTATGTAGACACACCCTTTACCTTTCCCATCTCTGACACATAGCAGTCAAGTATAACACCGCCAAACGTGTGCAGCTGGTAATCAGGGGCGGAGGGTGTGCTGAAGTCACTACTTTGCACAAGAGATAAATGTTCTGAAATATGCTTTGCGGCACTTTCACGGGTGGTGGACAGTGCTAAGACTAGCTTCTCAAACTCAAACCTGCACAAGAAAAGAACATACTATAACATGAATATGAACAAGGAGCAACAGCACACAAACATACACATACATAAATGACACGCAGTACAGCATACACACATAAAACCATGCATGTAAATAAATATAATACTTGTAAACATGCATGCACATACACACACACACACACACACACACACACACACACACACACACACACACACACACTGACTGACATATGAGAAAACAGAACACAACTGATCATTGTGCGTAAACCTCACAAAACTACAGGGAACAGTCATACGTACCTTGCATCTCCCTTGGCTACATCACTAGAATGTAGTATTTCATCGATATCCTCATAAAACTCATTGACAAACCAACTCTGGCAGGTAACCCTATAACCCCATGGGTGCCTAAAAGGAGAGCAGGCAAGAGGCCGTGCCCAACGGACACAGGACAGGCAGTAACAAAATACCTACCAATGTACCAATGTACGTATGTGCGTGCCCAGAATTCACATATAAGATATTAGCAATGCTACGTACATATCAAAGGTTTCAGTTAACTTTATGCATTGGAATAAAGGGTCTCCTAAGAATGTATATACACAGTTAGACAATGTACTCTATAGCAAAATCATTGCTGGTCGGTGTATGCATGTTTGTATGTACTTATGTATGTATGTATGTATGTATGTATGTATGTATGTATGTATGTATGTATGCACGTATGTATGTTTGCACGTATGTATGTATGTATGTATGTGTGTATGTACAAATCGGTGACTTTAATCTTAAACCCAGGGTAATGTAAAATGCCCAAAGCACAGCTCAGTCCTAGTCCCACTGTTGCCCCCCCCCCCTCCCAGCAGCATGTGTAGGCATTGTAGTACACCACTAGAGTAGAGGCATGGTAAGGTGCAGCACTGGCAGGAACATGCACGCACATACGGACATACATACGGACGTACTCTGTTTGACATTGGACCAGGTCCCAAAGGTCACACAGAGCAGAACAGCACCTCTGAAGGGGGAGGGGGGAGAGATGGTCATGAGGGTCGGGGGCAGCCAGAGGAGAAGGGTGGTCACATGGATGCATGTCTTGTCTACAGGGTCATTAACAAATGAGGTTAGTCTAAATAATTATTACACTTCTAATGGGATACTAATGTACGTAGCTACTGTACTGTACATGTGTTACACACAGGCACGCACGCACGCACGCACGCACGCATGCACACACACACACGCACACACACTTGGAATACATGTACAGAAAGTGCATCCCTGAAGTACTCCTCAGAACTGGTCACACTCACATTTTTCATTGCAGAGGGCACCTCCTTCCCTTTGATGGTCCTGACCAGAATATTCAGCAAATGCAACCAGAATCTTGGCTTGTATTGCATATGTGGGGTAAGATCCTCCATAATGAGTAGGAGTGTCCCTTGCTAAAGTGAGATAAACAAGACCTCTAAAACAGTCAAGTTACACATAAACACGACCACACAAGCAAGTGTAAGAAGGCACAGAGATGCCGCTCACATCTCTACAGGCACTTTTTCTTCTGCTCAGAGTCTTGCACCCTAGCAGTAGCACCTCCAGAGGGTTGATCTGGAACCAATCCCTGCATCCACGGCAATCAAAGCCACTTCAAAATGCAGTCCCTGACACAAACCCATTACAATTACACATACGACTGGCTGCTAATTATCTCCAGATAAGGATGGAGCCTCACATGATATAGTCATTCATGCACTACTTGCTCAGGATGTGGTAGATATGTGTGCACACAAGCAATTCAAAGTATGGTAAGATTATACGTATACAATTGACTGCACGGTGAGTCTCTTCGACCTTCACCCTCCCCACTCCCTCCCTCCTGCTACCCTACCCTACCCTCCACTCCACTCCACTCCCCCTTCTCCCCACCTTGCCTTCTCTTTCCACTCTACCTACCATCCCCCCCAACGCCACCTTCTATCCACCTCCCCTTCCCCTCCCCTCCCCTTCCCTTCCCTTCCTTCCACTCATCCTTCCTCACATAAAGAGACCTAGCAGCTGAACAGACCAGATAGTGTGGATCTATATAGTCTATACGTTACATTACAATACAATCGGACACAATTACCACATGGATGAAAGACTGTAGACTGGCTAGTCAGCAGGGGCGATGACACAGACTGATCTCCAGCCCTCTATTGGACAGGGAGTAGGATGTCATCCCACACTACACATCCAAAATTAATGAAAACGGTGGAGAACTGTCGGGAGCTAGGCCAAGGCGTGGCACACATACAATATGCGAACATGGCGTTTGGAGGCAGGAAGGGCAGGGGTGTGAGGTGAGCGATCCTATTATTAACAATAGTCTAGCATATAGTGCGCTTTGTTCCACATCGATCCCTGAAACGGAAAGCAACCGGCCCAAGCAGCTAACTACATAAACAAGGCTGCAGTCGGAATTTTGCCATGGGCTAGCTAGCTACGCCCTACCGCGTTTGCATTAAACTTGGCTTTTGCGCAATCTTGCACGTTAGACACTCAATACTTTGGACAGTAACCTTTCCTGCATCTTTTTCCCGTAGTCCTTGTACTTCAGCTTCCCAAGCGCCCAAAGAAACTCTGAATACTTCAACTGAACTTCGGGAATACTTCTCGTTGAAGTCGCCATTTTGATGGAGTAGCAACTAATTAACTTCCGTTTAAACCTACCAACATTATTAAAAAAGTTATAGAATCTATGCGCATACAAATACAAACTTAGAGGCAAAATTAAACAAAAATATTTATATTGCTTTACCTAACTAGTAATAAATGAAAGTTAAATTGACTACCAGGCTAGTTTTACTTGATAGAACAGTTACTCCTCCTTCACCTGCCAGTCTTGTGCAATCTGCAGGGCATACTTGGCAAAGTGCCTGAGTTCTTCCACTACAGTGACTGCTTTAACAGGTTTGGGAACCACGTGGATGTCTGACACATCACAGCCACATGATGACACCTCCGTCTTCCAGTTCACTCCCATCAGTTGGTAAAAGTCAGCTAGCCACTGGCAATTCTTCAGCTAGACATGGTGGAGCATGCATGCACAAAGGGATGTACAATGAAAATGTACTATAAAATTAGAGTCAAAAGCCATGCAACGCTGCTATACATGATTTTAATACAATATCAAGTATGTGTTACTGCTATTACGCACTGGTTACTGTGTATACTTGCTACGTATGTTGGTTAGGGTAGTGAGGCTCAATTTGACACACCTCCAATTCTTGATGTGGCTCTCCCAGTGGAAATTCACTCGGATTATCACCTAGTTCACTTTGCTGGGTGTCACATTCTTCCACAGTGCAGTGTGCAACAAGGTAGCAGTGGCCGTCATCCTTGTCAAGGTACATCTTCTTCATCTCGTGACGTACAAAGGACACCCTAAACTCCTCATCGACGTCCTTCAGATGTTGGTACGACAGAAGTACTGCACCAGGTCTGAACACATGGCAGCAACCGAGGATGCAACAACGATAAATTACATACATGCATACAAATGTAAGCAAAAACTCACAGCTAGCACAGTGCAAGTTGCATGTAATATTTTATATACGTACATATGCACAATTTCATGTGGATGGACTCAATAACACATGCAGTGAGATGTTGCATGTCGATAGTACATGTACTGTACAAATAATTATAGAGAAGTATCCATCATCTGGGTTGATGGCATAACAATACGCACCATTCATTGTATGACTATATAGGTATATGCTCACTGAGTGTCCAATCCAGCTGTGATTGCCTTTCCCAGTCTGGTCATTGCACTCTTGTCCATCTCACGAGGTTCCTCTGCTGTGTCCAGGACCAGCCTCATATCAAGATGGCTATATATAAATTGCAAATTTTTATAACTTCACACAAAACTCATGAATAAATATGCACATACGTACATATATGCACAATGTACATATATTAAACACAACAAACTCTGGCATCATAGTACAAAACTCATGAACTTTATATAGGTACTTGGT